>PVJH01026946.1:0-29351 GCA_004026705.1 Nesogale talazaci
CCCACGTATCTATGGGAAGTGCCCCCAACCAGGAACAGATCACCCAATCTCCAACCCTTCCCCTAAACCCACTCCCCTGGACTCAGTCAACACTTTCCATCAGACCCACAAAGAGCCCAGCTGCAAACAGTTCCTGAGGTCACCTGTGGGAAACTATGATACAAAGCATAGGAGAAGGCAAGGGGGGATCCACAGCAGGACAAAGGGGAAACACAACCCCTTAATGCAGTGGACTAAAGGCAGCCCACTGAAAATCCAACACCAGCCTCCCAAAGAGAGAGCCCAGGGCTCTGAAACACCAAGGGAAATGCCACCTAATTCAAATAAATCAAACAAAACCCAGCTAGCTGTGTCCACAGTGTCAAGAAAACAGGAACCAAATCCAATGCAAAATGATCAGCTGGATCTAATAGCAGTCATAGAAAATGTGGATGTTGACTAGCCACAGAAAGAAATCTTCAGAATGATGCTAAGACACACGTAGACCATGATCAAGGCATTAGAGAAGATGGAAGAATTGATAAAGTAGATAAAGGCCATGCACCAAAGGGAAATACAAGAACTAAGCAGTGAGCTAACAAAAACCAATAGTCAACTTTCAGATTTTGCCCAGAAAATGGAGAAGGCAGAAAACAGGCCAGTGACCTAGAGGATTCTCAAGCAGAAATTAATAAATGTGAGAAAAAGTCTAACAGGTCTATGAGAGAAGTAGAAGAAAACCACAGAAGTTTGTCTGATGCTATGAAAAGAAATAGCATTAGAATTATCCGGCACCAGAAGAAGATGCATCAAGGAAACCAACATCCAAAATAGTGATGGAATGCTTGGGGGATAACTTCCCTAGCTTAATGAATGAAAACCAGACCACCCTCCAGAAGGTCAAAGAACACCAGTTAGATTGAAGCCCAAGAAGAAAACTCCAAGACACATAGTTATTAAGCTATCCAATTATGAGGAAAAGGAGAAAATTATGAAAGCAGCTAAGGGAAAATGGACAATCACATATAAAGGCAAACAGATAAGAATGGAAACTATGAAGAAGAGGAGAAAGTAGAGCAGCATATTCTGAAAATTGCAGGAAAACCATGCAAACCCAAGAATACTCTATTCAGCCAAATTACCTATCAAAAATAATGTGGAAATGAGAGTCTTTCCAGACTAGGGAAATCTCAAAGAATATGCTAAAAGAAAGCCAACCCTACAAAAGAGCCTCAATGATCCATTGGGGGCAGAAGAACAACAATCACCAAGCACGTACAAGAGACTGGCACACAGAATAACTCTACCCAGAGACCATCAAAGGGATAGCAGCTCCCAAGATAACTCTGGCTCAGCGATGAAAGAAAGGCAAGAATGAAGAACAAACAGACATGGACATAACAAATGGAATTAGAAAAGCAACCAACACAAGAACGATAAATGACAACACCAAGTACATGGATAAAAGTAATAACCCTGAATATCAAGGGATTGAATTCAGGACTTAAGAGACAGAGATTAATAGACTGGCTTAGAAAACACCACCCTTCGATCTGCTGCCTACAGGAGACACATCTTAAGATCACAGAAAAAATTCAAAGAGAATCAAAGGCTGGAGAAAAACATACCAGGCAAAAGGCAATTCAAAAAAAGCAGGGGTAGCAATTCTAATCTCTGTTAAAATTGACCTCGAAGTACAAACCATAAAAAGAGATAAGGAGGGACACTATATAATGCTCAAGGGAAGGGTAGACAATGAACCAATAAGCATTTTAGACACATATTCCCAGAATGAGAGATCCACTGAATGCGTAAACCAACACTCCAAAAGATGAAAAAAGAAATTCCAGCCTCCACGTTTATAGTGGGTGACTTCACACCACTCTCAGAGGAAGACAGATCCCAGGGAAAGAAACTCAACAAGGAGGCTAGAGATCTAAACACTATAGTTAGACAATTTGACTTGGTAGATATCTACAGAGCTATTCATCCAAATAAAAACAATTCAATCTTTTCAACCCCATGTGGAACATATTCAAAGATAGATCACATGCTGTGACATACACAAAGCTACATAAATTTAAGCACATTGATATCATACCGAACTCTCTCTGTGCCATAAGTTTGAGAATCAACAAAAGTAAGATGAAGAGAACAAGAGCAAATAATTGGAGAATGAATAATTCTCTATTACAAAAGAAGTGTGTACTGGCCCAGATCAGAGATGAAATTAAAAAATTTCTAGAAACCAATGAGAAAGAAAACATGACATACCAAAATTTGGGGGATACAGCAAAGACAGTTATCAGAGGAAGTTTCATAGCAATACATGCATACCAGAAAAAAGAAAAGCATTTCATAACTAATATGTTGGCATAGAATTTACAATGACTAGAGCAGAGTCAGCAAGACAATCCCATTAATAGTAAAGAAAAGAAATGATAAATATCAGGGCTGAGATTCAGGAGAGAAAAATGAGAAAGCAATGGAAAAAATAATGCTGCTAAAAGTTGATTCTTTGAAAGAATTAACAAAATTGACAAACCACTGTAATACTTAACCAAGAAAAGAGGGGAAAAAATTCAGTAGCAAGAATGAGGGATGAAAGAGGGGATATCACAACTGACACTAATGAAATGAAAGAATAATTACGCAGTACTACAAAGGTCTGTATTCCAATTAATTCAACAACTTAAAAGACATGGACAAATTCTTGGAAAAACAATTCCTCACTAGATTATCCCCAATGGATGTCAAGAATCTGAACAGAGCCATAGCAATAGAAGAAATAGTCAAGGTTGTAAAAGGATTACCAACAAAAAAATCACCTGGACCAGATGGCTTTATATGAGAATTCTACCATGCATAAAGGGAAAAACTGACACCAATCCTACACAAACTTTTCCAAAACATCAAAAAGATGAGATGATGGCAAACTCCCAAACTCCTTCTCTGAAGATACCATATCTCTGATACCAAAACCGTGAAAGGATTCAACGAGAATTGGGAACTATGGACCAATATCCCTAAGGAATATTGATGCAACAATCCTTAATAAAATACTGGCCATTAGAACATAAAGGTATATAAAACAAATAATTCACCATTACCAAGTAGGGTTCAGATCCAGATGCAGGGGAGCTTCAACATATGAAAGACCATTAGTATCATTCATCATATTTACGTGAAGAGCTATAAGAACCACATGCGAATATCAATAGATGCGAGGAAAGCATTTGACAACATCCAACATCAATTACTGTATGACACACCAGAAGACAGAAATAGGAGGAAAATTCCTCGAGACAATACAAGATACATAAGAACAGTCAACGCGATAGTCAATGGAGAAAAGAACACAATCCCACTGAAAAAGAGGACCAGCCAAGGATGTCCCTTGTCCCCACTCTTATTCAATACTGTACCAAAGGTTTTAGCTAACAGGATAAGGCAAAGAAAAGACATCAAAAGTATCCACCTGGTCAAGGAAGTATTGAAATTATTATTATTTGCAGATGATATGATTTTCTATATGGAAAACCCCAAAAGCTCCACAAGGGAAATACTGGAAACAATAGAGGAGTATGGACAATGGCAGAATGCAAGATCAAGAATAAGAAGTTGATCGGACTGCTATACACATCAGATAAGGTCACAGAAGAGGAGATTAAAAAGGAAGTACCCTTCACAATAGCCAAACACAAATTGAAATATTTCAGATATACCTGACTAAAAGAACAAAAGATCTACATGATGAAAATTACAGAACACTATTACAAGAAACCAAGAATGATTTCAATAAACGGAAAAATTCCCCATGCTCATAGATCAGAAGACCCAATATAGTAAAGATGACAGTTCTACCCAAGACACTATATAAGTTTAATGAATGCCGATTCAATTACCCTCATCCTTCTTCAAAGAAATGGAAAAAATGATTACCAACTTCATATGGAGAGAGAAGAAGCCCAGAATTAGCAGATAACTCCTCAAGAAGAAAGACACCATGGGAGGGCTTTCTTTACCTAACTTTACCACATACTATACAGCCACAGGGGCCAAAACAGCAGGATATTGGCATAATAATAGATACTCAGACAAGTAGGAAAGAACTGAAATCCCAGAAATAAAAACATCAGCACACAGATGACTGATCTTTGAAATGGGCCCCCAAAATATCAAATGGGAAACAGATGCCCTTTTCAACAAGTGGAGCTGGAAAAAATGGATATCTACTTGTAGAAAAATGAAACAAGACCCTTACCTCACTCCATGCACTAGAATAAACTCTGGGTGGATCACAGATCTCGAAGTAAAACTCCAAACTATTAGGACCACCAATGAGAGAATTGGGACCAACCTAAGAACGTTGACACAGGGTTTACATAGATGATAAGAAGTAGGGAAGGGCACAAACACAGAGGAGGCACAAATAGACTATTGGGTTATACTGAAGATAAAGCACCTGTGTACATAGAAAGAATTCACCAAGAGAGTAATAATAGACCCAGACACTGTGACAACATCTTTAGCAATGACAAGTCAGATAAAGGCCTTATTACTAAAATCTACAATACCCTGATAGCTTCCAAAAATTGCAAAACTAACTGCCCACTAAACAGTTGGGCAAAGGACCTGAACCGAAGTTACACAGAGGCAGAAATCTGAATGGCCAATAAACATGTGAGAAAATGTTCCTGATCATTAGCTATGATAAATGCAAATCAAAACAACAATATACCACCTAACACCCTCAATGATAACCCAACTCAAAAAATAAGAAAACAACAAGTGTTGGAGAGGTTGTGGGGAGACAGGAACTCTTATTCACTGCTGGTGGTACTGTAGGAAGATACAGCCACTATGGAATTCAATTTGGAGATATATAAATCAGATGGAAATTGAGCTACCATATGACACAGCAATCCCCCCACTGGGCATATACCCAAAAGAGGTAAGCAACAATCCAAGACCAGACATCTGTGCCCCCAATGTTCATCACAGCACAGTTCACAATCACAAGGATTTGGAAGCAGTCCAAATTTCCATCAACTGACGAATGGATTAAAAAACTGTGGTATATACGTACAATGGAGTACGATGCATCGCTGAAAAGCAGTGATGAACACATGAAGCATATCACCACATGGGAAGAGCTGGAGGAAATTATGCTGAGTGAAGTTAGCCAATTGCAAAAGGACATGTGCAACATGAGTCTGCTGAGGTAAGCTTAATAATTTTAAAAATGCAAAAGGGCCATCAGGAAAGTTACTGTACACAGAAAATCCTGGGGGAAGACCCAGGTAGTACGGCAGGGGCCAGACCAAATACAGGGCTCCATATGGTAGCCAACTAGGGTGGAGGGGCTGGGGAAAGGGGGCAGATAGTGATGTGTAATGTGGGAATGGTGTATTAACCCAATGGAAGCATATTGTTTATATCTCCACAGGGAAAGTGGGACCAAACATAAACCAGGTGTTCCAGGATGTGAACGCAGTATGACCCAATGGAGTGGGGAACCTATGGAGGGGTCTGAATGCCTAATCCCAATGATGGGGGCAGCCACCCTCCACCCCGGAGAGTGTGCCTTGGAGCACAAGACTGAAGCTACAGCTTAGGGAGCGAGATATGCCTGACCAGAGCACATGAGAACAAATGAATTGTGAGGAAGAATAATGGAAAGCATCCTGGCCCACCAAGCCTTCAAGATGATATTCCCACTCAGAACAGCTGATGCACTATGAAATACAGCTTCCTCCGCTGACCCAAGGCTCTGCAGAGACAACAGTGGAGAAATGGGATAGGTATTATACTCTCTCTGACCCAACTACATCATGACAAATAACTAAAAGTGTGAAACAGAACATGGAGTTCCAGATGAAGTGCCAAGGATATACTTTGGGGCCAGGGTGTGCCACCCTATCCTACTCAACTGGGAGACACTCCTGGAGGTGAACAAACAGACCCTGAACTATTTACAGGCTTTTATTTTATTATTTTTAACATATATATTATATTTAAATATATATATTTACATAAAAAAATTGAATGAGTCAAGGAGTTGTTGTAATGGAATTCAATAGCAAATGTAAGTTACTTAACATCATGCCCGAGATTTAATGATCAAATTATCAGTTTACATATTTTATGTAGGAATAAGGATGTATAATTGTATTAAATCATCTGAAATGTATTACACACATAATCTTTTACCCTGCTATAAATTTCAGTATGGAATTTTGCATTTTTAAACATAATTTAAATGTAACAAAATTATATCCAAACTTCCAGCTTGTTGGTTCGCTTTGACACATGCTTCTGACATCTAAGAAGCTCAAAAATTTCTCAATTCCAAATTTATGTGAATTTCCAAGTTTACATCAATTCCAAATTTAATATGTGTGTGTCATCTTGACCCTCTGCTATAATATGGTCATTTATTTTCACTAATTACATTTTACATATGTAAATAGATCAATTTCAATAGGGAAGTTTATATTAATAGAAATTGGGATTTTGAGTCCATAAAAACATTTGGACCAATATTGTTCCTCTTATTCTTTTACTCACAATAAATTAAGACTCTTGCTTTCTATGCTCTTATAGACCAAGCTCCAAAAGCAATATATGAACTTTGTCTTTAGTCACGTGATAAATGAGTGCTTGTAATGAAAAAAAAAATCAACTTCAATTTTAACCTACATTTTAAAAGCCAGACCACAGAAACCTTCTTTAAAAATAAGAGATAGTGAAATTAACTTGCTCCCTAGTCCCCAATTTGGTTTAAAGTACCAAGGGAAATCTAGTAGAGCATGGTTCTCTGCCCAAATGCTGTGTACATAGAAATGTACACAGTCACATTGGTCAAAAGAATATCGAGAAGCTTTCAAGTTAAATCCTTCATATCCTGAAGGGTTTCTATGTACTAAGTCCCACTTCTGTCAGTTTGCTAAATTCTTGATGCATCATTCTTTGAGGTTAAAGTTAGAGTTTTTCACACTGTAATGTCAAATAACCTAGAAAAGCCTGTAGCATTTGCATCACACCACACTTCCAAAAGAGTTTACAGGCAGAGGAAGTGAATGGGAAGTGTAATAACCACATTTTGAGATATTTTTGAACTCTTTATTCAAAATAACAAAGTTGACTTTCAATTCTCAATAATTTGGAGGACAACTTTTGGTCATGTTATAAGTGTTTGAAGTCTTGGTGAACCTGCGTTTTGTATTTTGCCTTTTAGGAAGCATTTAGGTCATAACTATAATTGCTGGAAACAGCAATGGATGGTGCCAATGAGAGCAAAGAAGCCAAGAGGAAATTTCACTTGCTTTCTGTGGATTTTATGATACCATTACCAGGTTTTCATCTAATGCTCATTATAATCCAGAGTATTGTCAACTTAAGGTTTTCATCAACATTGAGCTCATCACTGCAAAAGTTATATTAAAGAAAGTCTGTGCCTTTGTTGATATCTGTTGCAACTCCAACTCATGGTGAGCACATGTACAGAGGAACAAAGTACGGGCCAATCCTGTACCATGCACAAACCACCAGGAGAGAGGGGTGGCAACTATTGCATCAGGTACATTGGCTAGAATTGAAAGTAAGTCTCCCTACAAAAGGTAAGAATTCATGACTTAGCCACTAATAAAAATTTTAACAATCAGTTATTAGTCATGTTAAGTGTCATGACTATATACATCTAAGTTATAAAGTCATGTATGGTCCCTCATCTTACTTGCTATACTGTCATTCATGAATATAGATATATTGCACACTTCTTTCAAGTGGATACTGAATCATAGTAACCCCCTTATGGATTTCTGAGATTTTAAATGTGTTTTAGAGTAAAAGTCTCAGCCATTCACCTGAATCCCTGCTAGATCACATCCTGAAACATAGCCACTGCACCAGCAGAGCTTTATATGCATCCCATAAAATGTATAGATAGTGTGGCAGTCATGTGCTTGTGTTAATTTTATAATTGAAATGTAGGGGTGGAGTCTGGCCTGTTAATCAGGAGAAAGCCATTGAGTAGCCAATGAGGCCTCTATGTGGGCATGGCTTTCACCTGAGACTCCAGGAAAATCTCGCAATATTTCCCTCGTGAAGATGAGAAGCTATCTTCCCCAGTTGTTGGGAGTTAGTTTGAGAGATGCTTAATCACGGAAGGGACAAGATGCAGCCTCCGAGAAGTTGGAGGAGCCAGCAGAGACACCACACGGCTTTGCCCTGATGAAGACAAACCTCTGAAGCTGGAGTGGCATGCTGTTGATGGACCTGAGCCCTGGAAGCGAGGAGCCATGGGGAGACCCCTGCCAGCGCCAGAATTCTGCACCCACTGACCTGTGACTTCTTGAGCCGGAAGCAGACTTTATAAGCTGATTGCGGGCATATGGGTTAATATTGAACTGAACTTATGACTTTGCACTGGACTGGCTTGGGATGCCTTCTTAGTGTCACATTTCTTTTGAATATAAACCCTTTCCTTATACCTATATGCATGCTCTGAAATTTGTTCCTCTAGTCAATCCAGACTAACATAGATAGTCATCCTGCTTAGTTTGAAGAACTATATGTTGTTAACAGCTTAGCTTGAAGAATTCCATTTTGTTAAAATTGCTGTCCTGTATGACATCAATTTTGCTGTTGCTGGCCCAGCCTGATAACCTGCCAGACTTGATTTATCCACAAATATTCTTGCCAGGTAAGCCCCTCCCAACCTCTCGACAGACCATGGCCTACCTCAGCTGAGGTCATCTGGGGTTACCACCAGATAGCTTGTCCACCAGATAAAAAAAGAATGTAGTAAATATTGATTGACCCTGATTCAGCTGAAGGTGTACACTCCTGACCACTGCACCCCTCCCCCCCCACAATATCCTGCCTGCTCCATAGGCAAAGACTGCAATTACTGTATATTCCCTCCCACTCTAGCCCCTTTGTCTAACTACTGTAAAAAGCCTCTCTACCAGTCTTCGTAAAGGCTGAGAATGTTTTTCCAGTCTCTAATCTCCTCTCTCAGCTCAGCTGCCTGTAACAAAAGGATTATTCTTTAATTTTACTATAGTAGTGTGGTTTTATCTCTCTCTGGTATTTTATTTAGATGAGAGGAAACTAATGGGAATATAATGATCATTTTATATGTACTCAAGTCTTTTTAGATCAGAGGAAATTCCTTGCTGGGAAATATAATGGTTCAGGAAATCAAGAGAAAAGTTAGCAACTAAATAAATCAGCACTCAGTTCTGGGAAAGATGTAACAACAGGATTCATCCTCTATCTGAAAACAAATGATAAATAATCACCATCAAGAAACACTAGACATCTATGGGAAACAATAATTTTCAAGCATGTAGGATAATGATCTGAGAAATGGCCAATGAATTAACTATGCCCTCTAATAGTCCTGGGTGATGCCAAGCCTTTGCTGGCAGCTACTAGCCATAATATTGGTACTTTGGACACATCCAGTGGCATTTTGGAGGAAAGGTCTCATAATATACTACTGAAAGATTTTGGCCGACACAGCCCTTTAAAGTACAGTTCTACATGGAGTTATCATTACTTGGAAGCTACTCAACACAAATAGATTTAGCATTTAGCATCGCTTCTTGGCCTTTTGTCTAAGATCAAGCATAGTATCTGTTCTTATGAGTTTAATATCTGATACGTCCTCTATCCAAGGACAATATATTAAATGGATTTTTGGAATTAGGGGATGGAATAGGAGCTTGCTCCATCCACTCCATGCATTGACCTGGTATTCGGGGAGAAAAAAAAAGAAAAGAAATAGATTTAACTTTTTTGATAACCTCATGTAAATCTCTTAAGAGGATATGCTAATTGTAGTTCAGGTAAAGGAAACTGAGGTTAGGCCAGAGAATCCCATAAATTGGCTAACTATGAGTCTAGGAATACTAAGTCACTATAATTTGCAATACATGGTACCGGATAGGATAGAGAGGCAGAATAATCAAGAGAACTGAGGAAGATCACTCTTTTATATAACTCCAAAAAATACTGTCATTGAGAATGTTCCGGCCCATAGGTGCCTGCCCTATAGGGCAAGGTCGAACGGCCCCGGGGGACTTCCGAGACTAAGCCTATACTCTAGTAGAGAGTCTCCACTATCACTTGTAGAGCAGCTGGTGGTTTCAAACTGCTGACCTTATCATTATCAGCCCAACTTGAAAGCACTGTACCACCAGGAATATTCTTCTATAGATGGATTGATGTTTAAGTTTATTAAATAATTAAAGAAACAAGACTAAGAATAGCACTTATTTCTACCAGCCAGAAAGGAAATTGTCAGGATCATGGGATATAGAGTTAAATAATTAGATCAGTCTTTCCTCATGCTTTTGTAGTTGTTGTTGGGTGCAATCGATTTTATTCCAACTTGTAGCAACCCCCTATTTATACAATATAGTTAAATATCACCTGGTCCTGAGTTAACGTCACAATTGTTATACTTGAGCCCATTGTTGCAGTCTCTGTGCCAATCCATTACATCCAGGCATTTTCTCTGCTTTCGCTGCCATTCTATATGAATAAATATGATGCCTTTGTCCAGGGACTTGTTTCTCTGCTTCTAACATATCCAAAGTACCCAAGCAGTAGATCTTAAATACAAGAACCCAAAAAGCCCTAAGAAATTTCCAATTTTAGTATATATGCTGCGAAAGTGAGCACATACCTAAGAAATTTAAATCAATTTCATAGAACCCCAAAGCAACACAACAACAAATACATGGAAAGATAAAAAATGTACACCTCCAACAAAACAAAGTTCACAATGTGTAGCACCTAAGGGGAGCGATGAATTGGAGTCAACTTTATGCTGTTGAGTTTTTTTTTGTTTTTTTGTTTTGTTTTGTTTTGTTTTGAGCATTTAGCTGTAAGCTATCAGAGTTCAAAATAAGAGAAAATATCACGCCTGTTATTAGGACAAACATCAGTTATTCAATCAAAACCAAATAGGTTATTTCACAAATAATAGATTAAGCAGGCAAGAATATTAAAGTAGTTATTGTAATTTAGTTATTCTGTTCAAATACACACAGAAGACATAGAAAATACTGAAAAATACATTGATTGGGATTAATGGTAAAATAGATCTTCAGGATGAAAAGAACATTAAAATAAAAGATATAGCAACTATGCAAATTTAAACAAAGAAAGAAAAAATATAAAGGAAAGTAGTATCTGAGAGCTTAGAACAATTTTAATCAGTAAAGTGTACATGTAAATGGAGTCCTTAAAGGACGTGAGAGAGATAAAATAGTTTTTAACCTGCTTAAATTTGATGTAAATTAAAAATCTAGATGTCTAAGATGTTCAGATTCCCAACTCCAAAAAAAATCAAAATCAAAAGAAGATGGCAAGAATCATAGAGTCAAACAACAAACAATTCAAAACAATATCAAAAACAATTCATTTATGTTCAACCATATCAATAAGTAGTATGTTATCAGGAATTGATGGCATTGAATGAAAACAGAATAAAACATTGGCAAAAACCAAGTCTATGGGAAATGAAGTTAATTTCAATTAAAGCGTTTCAACAGCTGATTCAGCAGTAAATAGCAGTTTCCTTGGTTCTTAAATATTCTTAACTGGCACCACAATTCAAATGCACCGATTCATTTTTGCCTTCTATATTTAATATGCATACCCTTATGAGACAATTGAAAACACCATGGCTTGGGTATGTGGCACCTTAGTATTCAAAATGACATCCTTGCTTTTCAACACTTTAGAGAACTTGTGGAGAATATTCACCCAATGCAACTCATCTTTTGATTTCTTGACTGCTGCTCCAATGAGCATTGGTCATAGATCCAAGCAAGATGAAATCCTTGACAATTTAACCTTTTCTCTGATGCAATCTTCTGGCCCAATTGTGTCGATTTTTGTTTCCTTTTCAATGAGTTGTAATCTATACTGAAGGCTGATATTGGAATTCATTGAAGATAGATAGTTATAATCATATCACAGACTGCATTGTACTTCACAATAGATCTTGTAATCTCTTCTCTGATGATGAACACAACACCAGTCCTCTTGATTGTGTTGTTCAAGGCATAAGATACCATAAAATTTTCTGATTCAAAATGGCTGATTTGAGTCCATTTCGGCTTGCTAACAACTAGTATATAAATCAGTCTCTATGTGTTCCACTTCATTTTTGATGATTTGGAATTTTCCTAGATTCCTACTTCATAAACTCCAAATTCACCTCATCTGTCATTTTGTTGTACTCAGTGGCTTGTTCATTGCTGTGATACTGGAAGCTATGTCACTTGTATTTCAAATGTCAGCAGGCTCAACCAATGGTCAACAGGTTGAGAACAGACAATGAAGGGCTCAGCTCTCCACTTCAGAGGAAAGAACCACTGAAAAGCATATGCATTGTCCAAAACTGAAGGTTTAATAAATGTAGGGAGAACATTTTCATAAAGAGTGCCAGAGGATGGGTCTTTTGGCTTGACGGATGCTAGTATTGTGACTGACAAGGAGCTGATTTCTCAGAATGGAGTCAACCATGATGAGTGAAGGTGGGCAAAATCTATGGGGGTGGCTCTTCATGCTCTTTACTTAGGATGGGCACAACTCAAAGTCAGGAGAAAAAAACTGCAAAAATCTGCCAATGATCAGATCTTGGAATGCGCAAAGTATAAATATTTGAAAATTTTAAGATCAATATCCTAGGCATTGGTAAGCTGAAATGGACTGGTTTTGGCCATTTTGAATCAGATAATCATATTATGAACTGTTCCAGGAATAGCATCATCAAAAGGAAAGGCATGAAAGTCATTTTCAAAAGAACACCGCAGAATCAGTCATGTAGTACAATGCTGTCTGTCATAGGATGATATATACCTACCTTCAAGTTTATCCAACCAATACAACTATATTTCAAATTTATGCACCAGTTACAAAAACTTGTGATAAAGAAATTAAAATATTCTACTAATGACTTCAGAAAAAAATTGATCAAACAAGAGATCAAGATGTATTTATAATTATTGGTGATTGGAATGCAAATGTTGGAAACAAAGAAGAAGGAACAGTAGTTGGAAAATATGGCTTTGGAGATAAAAAGCAAAGCTAGAAATCCCATGACAGAGTTCTGGAAAACCAAAAATTTGTTCATCACAAATATCATTTTTCTTTTTTTTTTTTTTTTTTGGACATCACAGCCCTCTGGTGGTGGGAGTCGGAGGCCCAGCCTTGCTGCTGTATTTGAACCTCTAACCCAGTGGACTGCAGTCCTGCGCACAGCCACTATGCCATCAGGGCTCAGCCCACAAATATCATTTTTCAACAACAAGAAAGCACTATGCAGATGAACCTCTTCAAATGTACTACATGGAAATAAAGTTGACTATATCTGTGGGAAGAGACCATGGAGTAGCTCAAAATCAGCAGCTAAAACCAGAAAACTACCTGCCTATGGAACAGACCACCAATTACTCATATGTAAGTTCAGTATAAAGCTAAACAAAATTAAAATAATTCCATAAGAGCTAAAATGCAATCTTGAATATACCCCACTTGAATTTTGAGAGCATGTTTAGAGCATATATGCTGTGCTAAACACCGGGGACAGAAACTCTTGGATGTGAGAGGATGTCAAGGACATCAGACATGAAGAAGGTAAACAGACATTAAAAAGACAGGGAAGAAAGAAAAATCAAAGTGGATGTCAGAAGAGACTCTGAATCTTGCCCTTAATTTTGGAGTAGCTAAACCAGATGCAAGAAATAATGACGTCAAAGAGTGGAATAGAGAATTTCAAAGGGCATCTAGAGAAGACAAAGCCAACTATTATAAGATAATGTATGAAAAACCTAAAATTAGAAAATCAAGAGGGAATAACATTCAGCATAAATTAAACTAGAGAAAAGAATTCAAGCTTCAAGTTGCAATCTTGAAATATTTAGTGGGTAGAATATTAAATAATGCAAGAAGCACCCAAAGAAGATTTACTACAGTCACTATAGTAAAAATAAGTAATCAACATTTCACCATTTTAGAAGGCAGCATGTGAGTAGGAACCAGTGACGTTAAAGAAAGAAGTTCAAGCTGCACTGAATTTGTGAGGTACAACTGAAATGTTTCAAAAGCCTATTGAAGCACTGGAAGCATTCATTCATCTATGCCAGGAAATTTTACAGAAAGTTACTTGGTCAACGGACTGGAATATATATATATATATATATATATATATATATATATATATCACTTCATAAGAAATGTGACCCAACAGAATAATCTAATTTTGGAACAATATCACTGATATCACATGTAAGTAAAATCTTGTTGGAAAATCGTTCAACTACAGTTGCAGCAGTACATTGATAGAGAGGTGCCAGAGAATCAAGTTGAAGAGAACAAAATCGAGGCTGCAGATACTGGTCCACTCACGTGAATGAATTATAACCACTTCAAGATTACAGTTAAGAAAAAGAAATCTATTTGCCGACCCACACATCATGTTTCTCCAGATATGCCCTCCAGTATCAGAAGGAACCCTACATGTGATAGCATGTTCAGTATAACAGTAGAAAAATAAAGCAATTTTAGAAACAGAATCAACAACCTCAGAATAAATGTTAATAACCTGCTCTAAATCTAGGTTCTTTGTGGCATATTTAAGGATATTTTCCCTGTGGAGGCGGAGCTCTGGTGGTGTAGTGGTTGGACACTGGGCTGCGATTCTCGTGGTCAGCTCTGTGGAAGAAGACGGGCGTTCTACTCCTGTCCACGGTTACCAGCTCAGAAACCCAGCAGGGTGGCTGCATGCGTCAGCAGAGTCTCTACCAATAAGTATGAGTAGGATGTCCTGTGGAAATAAAGACTTCCCATTCTTGAGTTAAATATCAGTTATTTCAATGAAAATATCAGGCATTATTTTTCTTTCTCTGCTATTACCTTAAGTGGTACAGCATTTTGAAAGAGATTATAAAGATTGGACATAGAGTTCACATGTAAAAGAACATATTGACTTAGTAGAGCATAACCAACTTGCATATATTCCATATATTTTTACCCAAATATCACATTCTCTCTCTCTCTCTCTCTCTCTCTCTCTCTCTCTCTCTCTCTCTCTCTCTCTCTCTCTCTCTTTCTCAATTGCTTCCTCCTTCAGGTCAATATTTTTCAAAGTACTAAGCACTATGTCATTTTTTAAAGATAAGTTACTATAAATTATTAGTTAAGAATATTTGCAAAACTAAACAGAAGCAAACAAACATAGAAGGCATGCATTATCTGACTAGAAATATGGTAATTTTGATAGTGAGTATCCCTACAAATATAAGTGTAAGTTTTGCACGTATATAGGCAAATATCCTAGGGGCTGCAGGTCTTTTAATATAAGCACTGGGGCACACATGGGCACCGCACTAAAGAGACCTACTCACTATCACCAAATCCCTGCTGACTCATAGCAACCTTACAAGACAGAGGAGAACTGCCTTTGTGGGTTGTTGAAACTACACATCTTTAAGAGAGCAGAAAGTCTCACTTTTTGCCCACAGACAGTGGATTTGAATTAGTGATTTTGTCATTTGTAGCTCAGCCTCAATGAAATACACTTCACCACAAGGGCTCCTACAATGTACACAGTCATGTAGACTTATTGAGCATTGGTCAAAATTCCTAGGCTGGAAGGAAAAAATTCAGCAAATATCTTCAATTGTCATAACCTAGTCCTTAAAGACAATGTTAGGCATACTACTCTGTTAAGTAGCATCTGGGTCTCAAATGTATTCAGGCGCTCATCTAAGATATAGCTATTTCCACCAAGATCCAAAGGAAGCAGAGATGGAAGGAAAGGTTCAAATGATCGATATATCCAAAATACGAATGACTCACATGAACCCCTGCTTACATGAACATAAGACCAGAACTAGGTAATATCCTATTACTACTATCAGCCACTGAAGCTAAGATCATAATTGAAAGTCCTAGATACAGCAGAATAAAAATGTAGACCCAAAATTACATTCACATGAAAAGACTATATGTACTGACCTAATAGAAACTAAAGAACCCCCAAGTCTGTGATCCTAACTCACCCTTAGAATTTGCAACTGAAGGCAGCCTTAGAGTCCAATTTTCATCCAAATAAAAGACCCATGTATTGAGTCTATAAGTTGATTCTGACTTGTAATTCTATATGCTGGAACAGATTTACTCTGTAGAGTTTCAGAGGCTGTACATCTCTGCGTGAGCAGGCATCATCTTTCTCTTACAGAGGAGATTGTGGCTTTGGACCACTGATCTTGTGGTAAGACAGGTTCATAAAATAAACAATAACATTCACAAGTAATATATTCCCCATAACAATCAATTATAGGAGATCACAAGGAAAATAACTTCCCAAAGAATAGATGGGAAGTCATGAAAGGGTTAAAAAGCCAAATAAATGGAAATTGAAAACCCAGAAGTGGGAAGAACACTAACAGATTGTGGGAAAACAACCAATGTTGTGGAATAATTTATGCATGCATTACCAAAAGGGAAACAATTTGAACTATAAAGTTTTACCTAAAGCTCAATATATACAAAGAATATTGGCTAAGGAAAAACTGAAACTTAAGAGATGCTGGCATATGGAATAGACACACTGCCCACCCTTAGAGTCTTGTTAGTGTATATTCACACATCAATGAAGCAAGCACACAAAGTAGTACAGGAAGATCACAGACAACTTGAAGCACACACACGCTGAAATGTTACAGAAAGTTCAAAGAGCTCTTTAGCTTTCTAGAAATGCTTGCATGCTTTATGAAGGCGCATATCCAGATTCTCTGATTTTCCTAAGCCAAGAAGTAAAAATAAAACAAAAATCAAATAAATCCGTTTATTTCACTATTCAAGTCATTTCCTCCAATAAGCCTTCTTTCTAGAAACAACATACAGGATATAGTTCAAAAATCATCAACTCCATAAATAATGTTAGGCGGCCATAAGTGCTAACACATGACAACCAACCAAATGTATAAAGAAATCAGGGAAAGAGGGAATAAATAGAGGAGGAAATACTACTGCATGAAGTGAAATGGATTCCATCTCAGACAAGGAGAATGGAAAATGGGAACTCTAAACAAATACATAGAAGAGAACATAGACGAAGTCATGTCTGGGATATATGGGGAAAAAATTTCAAGAGAAAACCGTAAGTGCAAATCAAATGAAGTGGGAGCAGGTTAGCTATTGTACAGACAGCAGGGAGGCTAAAGTGGCTGTAGACAGGAGATGACGGAAGACGTGTTAGGTGATACAGTCATTGAGTTGCAGTAGTCTAGATTACTGAGGGCTTTGCAAGCAATGGATCTTAATTATCTGTTGCTCCTATAACAAAAATCACATAGGTGGGGGGTTTTAACAAACAGAAATTTATCTACCTACTGTTTATATGGCTAGAAGTCTGAATTCAGAGTGCCTGCTCTAGAGGAAAGCATTCTGTCACTGTTAGCTCAGAAGGGATAGAGTTTTGTCTCTTTAGTTCGCTTTCTTGTTGCTTTGGAGATCTTTGCTTGTCTCAGCATTTATCTTTTTTTTCCCAATGATTTTATTGGGAGATCTTACAGGTCTTATAACATTCAATGCATCGATTGTATCAAGCACATCTGCCCACACATTGTCATGTTCATTTCCAAATATTTTCCAGTTTAGCCCCTGGTATAAGTCCCTTCTTCTCCCTCCCCCTCCTCTTTAATGAATCATTTTATTGGGCACTCATACAACTCCCATCACAATCCATACAAACATCAATTGTATGCAGGCCACATTTACACACTTAGTGTCATCATCACTCTCAAAACATCCTCCCTCCATCTAGGCCCCCAGTATCAGCTCCCTATATTTCCCTTCCTTCCCTCTCCCCCTTGAACCCTTAGTAATTTACAAATTATTATTATTTTCATACTGTACACTGTCCAATGTGTCCCAACACTCACTTCCCTGTTGTCGTGTCCCAGAGAGGTGGCTGCATGTAGATCCCTAAAGTTGGTTCTCCCTTTCTATTCCCCCATCCCTCCACCCTCCTGGTATTACCACTCCTATTACTAGTCCTGATAGATTATCTAGCCTAAATTTCCCATTTTTCCAACTTCAATGTACATCTCCTGGTCTAGCTGGATTGTTGTGGTAGAATTGGGGGTCATGATTGTGGGTGCAAGGCAGCATTTGGGAACTAGAGGATGGTTGCTTATTTCATAGCTCCTACCCTGTATCTTAACTGGCTCATTTCCTCCTTGTAACCCCTCTGCAAGAGGATGTCACCTCACCTATTGATGGCCTTTGGGTCTCCAATCTGTACTCCCTCTCATCAATAATAATATAATTTTAACTCTTTGATGACTGACACTGGATCCCTTCACCACCTCATGATCACACAGGCTGGTGTGATTCTTCTGGGTGGGCTTTATTGCTTCTGAGCTGAATGGTAGCTTGTTTACTGAAGCTTTTAATCCCCCAGACACTGTATGTTTTGGTAGCCGGGCACCATCAGCTTTCTTCACCACCTTTGCTTATGCACACATTTGTCTTCAGTGATCATGTCGGAAAGGTGAGCATCTTGGAATGCCTATTTGATAGAACAAAGTGCTCTTGCACCAAGGAAGTACTTGAGTGGAGGCCAAATGCCCATCTGTTGTCCTATTACTAACCCTATAAGTATGCATGTTAATCTATTTCCCCCTCATCACTTATAAATATATGCACCAATGAACGTACCTGTATTTGCACCTCTATAAATGCCCATTACCCCCCAGTCCCTTCCTCTATTTCCATTTGCTTCCCTCTTGTCCCACTACCCTGCTCAATCTCCATTTGGGTATCAGTATTTTCTCTCTGTTACATTTGTTTTCATCAATCCCTATTGGCCTTCTCTCATCCACCTTGTCATTGATTTTGTATCAATTGTTATTCCCTTTTTCCTGGGCTGTTCAACATCACCACCTTTCCCCCTCTCCCATGTTCCCTACCCTGGAACCATCAGTCCTGTCGTTTTCACCTCCAAACAGTTGGTCCAGCATACCTTGTCTAGAAAGACCTGCAGAGGTAACAGTATGTACAAAAAAGGCCTCCTAAAATGAAGCAACTGAAGCAAATAAAACAATGATAGCAACAGCAAGAAAACCCCTCAATGTGCTATACATATATGTAAAAGAATAGTAAAAATTATAGCAATATAAAAACCTGTATAAAGATCAACCTCTATAGTTGACCTCCTAGAGTGACCCCTGGTTGAGTTAGATGGGGTGCCATACCTTGGCCCCAAATTATATCCTTGGGACTCCATCTGTGACTCTACACTGTGTTGCGCACTCTTAGTGTTTTGCATTGGTGTAGTTCTGTCCAACAGGGTATAATCTTGACCCCATTTCTTCATCCTGGCCCTGATAGGCCTTGGGTCAACGAGGGTAGCCATATTTCATAGTGGGGCTGGCCATATAGTCCTCTTTGTGCATTAGCTGTTCTGAGTGGGAATATCCTCCTGAAGGCTCAGTGGGCCAGGATGCACATCATTCTCTCTTCCTCCATTTTCATTTGCTCTCATGTGCTCTGGTCAGGCATATTTGACTCCCAAGCTTCAGCTTCATTGCTGAACTTCAAGGCAAATTCCTCTGGTAGAGAGGTGGCTGCCCCTGTAGTTGGGGTTGTGTTGTGTTCTCAGGTCCCTCCACTGGTTCTCTACTCCATGCTGTAGTGCTGCATTCACATCCTGGTTCCCCAGGTTTAATTTTGGTCCCTTTTTCCCTGTGGAGATATAAACAATATGCTCCCCTTTGATGGCTTAGTGCCCCCTTCCATTTCTACACATGGCCATCTGCCCCCGTTGTTCCTCCCCCCTAGTTGGCTACCATATGTAGCCCTAGATTTGATCTGGCCCCTGACATATTACCTGGGCCTTCTCCCAGGCTTTTCTCTATATAGGAGTTTTTTTTTCCCAGTGCCCCTTTCCAATTTTAAAATTATTAATATGCTTACCTTAGCGAATTCATATTGTACATGTCCTTTTGTGCTTGGCTAACTTCACTTAGTATAATTTCCTCCAGTTCTTCCCTTGCGGTGATTTGCTTCATGTGTTCATCACTGCTTTTCAGTGATGCATAATACTCCATTGTATGTATATACCACAGCTTTTTAATCCATTCATCAGCTGATGGGAATATGGACTGCTTCCAACTCCTTGAGATTGTGAACTGAACTGCGATGAACATTGGGACACAGATCTCTGGTCTTGGATTTTTGCTGTCTCTTCTGGGTATATGACTAGCAGGGAGATTGCTGGGTCATATGGTAGCTCAATTTCCATCTGCTTTAGATAACTCCAAATTGATCTCCATAGTGGCTGTACATACCTGCAGGTCCACCAGCAGTGTATAAGCGATCGTATCTCCCCACAGCCTCTCCAGCATTTGTTGCTTTCTGACTTTTTGAATTGGGCTATCCTTGAGGGTGTTAGGTGGTATCTCATTGTTGTTTTGATTTGCATTTCTTTTATGGCAAATGACCGGGAACATCTTCTCACACACATATTGGCCACTCTGATTTCTGCCTCTGTGAACCTTCTGTTTAACAACTTTGCCCACCTCCTCACTGGGCAGTTAATTTTCGGAAGCTATCAGGGTATTCTTGATTTTAGTAATAAGGCCTTAGTCTTATTTATCATTGCTAAAGATGTTTTCCCAGTCTGTATGCTCTTTTATTACTCTCTTGGTGAATACTTTCGATGTGCACAGGTGTTTTATCTTCAGTATATCCCATTTGTCTATTTGAGCCTCCTCTGTGTTTGTGCCTTTCCCTATTTCTGTTTGCCTATGTAGTCCCTGTGCCAGTGTTCTCAGGTTATCCCCAATTCCTTCATTGATGGCCCTAATAGTTTGGGGTTTTACTTCAAGGTCTGTGATCCACCTTGAATTTATTCTAGTGCATGGAGTGAGGTAAGGGTCTTGCTTCATTTTCCTACAGGTAGATATCCATGTTTTCCAGCACCATTTGTTGAAAAGGGCATCTGTTTCCCATTTGATACTTTTGGGGCCCTTGTCAAAGATCAGTTGTCTCTATGTTTGTGTTTTTATTTCTGGATTTTCAGATCTTTTCCATTGGTCTGAGTGTCATTATGCCAATACCATGCTGTTTTGACCACTGTGGCTAGATAGTATGTGCGAAAGTCAGGTAGGGCAAGCCCTCCCATGATGTCCTTCTTCTTGAGGAGTTCTCTACTAATTCTGGGCTTCTTCCCTCTCCATATGAAGTTGGTGATAATTTTTTCCATTTCTTTGAAGAAGGAGGATGATGCTTGTATCAGTATTGCATTAAATTTATATAGTGCCTTGGGTAGAACTGCCATCTTTACTACATTGAGTCTTCTGATCTATGAGCATGGGATATTTTTCCATTTCTTAAAATCATTCTTGGTTTCTTGTAACATGTTCTATAATTTTCCTCATATAGATCTTCTGTTCTGTGTGTCAGGTATATCCCAAATATTTCAATTTCTGCTCTTGGCTATTGTGAAAGGTATCTCTTTTTTTATTTCCTCTTCTGTGGTCTTATCTGATGTGTATAGCAGACCAAGCGACTTCTGATTGTTGATCTTGTGTCTTGCCACTCTGCCATACTCCTCTATTGTTTCCAGTAATCTCCCCTTTGTGGATCTTTTGGGGTTTTCCATATATATAATCATATCATCTGCAAATCATGATAAGTTCACCTTTTCCTACCCTAGCGGTATACTTTCTATGTCTTTTCTTTGCCTTATGATGTTAGCTAAAACCTTCAGTATGATATTCAATAAAAGAGGGGACAATGGAAATCCTTGTCTGGTTCCCTTTTTCAGTCAGATTGTGTTTGTCTTTTCTGCATTGACTATCACATTGGCTGTTGGTTTTTCATATATAGCTTGTACTGTCTTGAGGAATTTTCCTTCTATTCCTATCTTCTTGAGTGTCTTAAACATGAAATGGTGTTGAATATTGTCGAATGCTTTTTCGGCATCTATGGATATAACCATATTATTATATTTTTTCTGTCAATATGGTGAATGATGCTAATGGCATGAACCCCACTTGGTCATGGTGAATTATTTGTTTTATATACTTTTGTATTCTATTGGCCAGCATTTTACTAAGGATTTTTGCATCAATATTCATTAGGGATATTGGTCTATAGTTCTCAATTCTTGTGGGATCCTTGCCTGATTTTGGTATCAGTGTTATACTAGTTTCATAGAAGCAGTTTGGAAGTTTGCCATCTTTTGCTGTGCTTTGGAAGAGCTTGTGTAGGGTTGGTGTCAGTTCTTCCCTGAATGCTTGGTAGAATTCACCTGTGTAGCCATCTGGTCCAGCTGATTATTTTGTTGGTAGTCCCTTGATAACCTTGTCTATATCTTCTATTGTTATGGGTCTGTTAAGATGCTTGACTTCTTTGGGGACAATCTATGAAGAGATTGCTTTTCCAAGAATTTGTCCATGTTTTCCAAGTTGTTGAGTTCATTGGAGTATAGATCTTTGTAGCATTGACTATTTTGCTTTCATTAGAGTCAGTTGTGATAGCTCCTCTTTCATCCCTTATTCTTGCTGCTGAAATTTTCTCTCATGTTTCCTTGATTATGTCTTCCAATGGTTTAACAATTTTGTTAAATCTTTCAAAGAACCAACTTTTTGCAGCGCTAATTTTTTCCATTGTTTTCTTATTTTCCCTCTCCTGAATCTCAGCCCTCATTTCTATTATTTCTTTTCTTTTGTTATTAGCAGGATTATCCTGCTGACTCTGCTCTAGTTGTTGTAAATTCTGCGTCAACATATCAGTTATGAGATGCTCTTCCTTTTTCAGGTTTGCCTGTATTGCTATGAAACTTCCTCCTAAGACTGCTTTTGCTGTGTCCCATAAGTTTTGGTATGCCATGCTTTCATTCTCATTGGTTTCTAGAACTTTTTAAATTTTCTCTCTGATCTGGGCCAGTACACATTCCTTTTGCAATAGAGAATTATTCATTCTCCAACTGTTTTCTTAGGTCTCCTCACCATCCTTTTGTTGATTTCCAACCGTATGGCAGAGTGGTCTGAGAGTGAGTTCTGTATGATAACAATATGCTTAAATTTATGTAGATTCAGACTTGATAGTAAACAAACGGCCATCAGTCTCAGAAGCAACAAAGCCCACATGGAAGAAGTACACCAGCTTATGGGACTAAGAGACACCAAAGGGATCAACTCTCTGGTTTCAAGAACTAATAATCATAATACTGTATGCTCATTTTCCTGATATGATCGCTGGCAACAAATATGTACAAATATGTACATAAGCAAATGTGGTGAAGAAAACTGGTGGTGTCTGGTTATCAAAAGATGTGCGTCTGTGGTTTTAAAGGCATGAAGGTGAATAAGTGGCCATCTAGCTAAGAAGGAAGCCCACATGAAAAAAGCATAACAGTATGTATGACCATGAGGTGTCAACGGGATCCGATATCAAGCATCAAAGACCTAAGAGATATATCATTATTAGTGAGGGGGAGTTTAGATTGGGAATCCAAAGCCCATCAATAAGTGAAGAGACATCCTCTTACAGAGGGGTTATAGTGAGGAGATGAGCCAGTCTATGTGCAGTGTAGTAGCAATGAAATGTTCTGAAATGCTTCCTCCCACCGACTATCATTATCCCAATTCTGCCAGACAGATTTGGCTGCATTCAGGGTATGCACATTGGAGCCGGAAACGTGGATTTTAGGATAAATAATCCCGTGAGACTAGTGAGGAGTGGTGACACTTGAGGGGTGGAGAGATGGTGGAGTAGAAAGGGGGAACAAATTTCTCTGATCTGCATGTGACCTCCACTCTGGGGTGTGGACAACGGTGGGGGGAGGGGGAGGGAGGTGAGTGAAGTGACACATTATAACAATTTGTAAGTTATTGGAAATTCATGGGAGAGAGGAAGGGGAAAGGGGAAATTTGGGAAATTGGAATTAAAATAATAAAGAACTAGAGGAAAGAGGGGAAGAGGAGCTTATGCTGGAGCGGTCAAAGTAGATAATGTACATGAATGTAGCAACATGTATACAAATATGCTTAATACAAATGATGTATTAAATGATGTATTAAATGTATGCGCCCCCAATAAAATCTATATAAAAAATTAAAAAAATAATAATAAAAAATAAAGTAGAAGTGCAAAAAAAGTTATGTAGATTCTCCTTATGTCCCAGCATGTGGTCTATCTTTGAACATCCATGTAGGGCTGAAAACAATGTGAAATGCTTTTCATTTGGATGAAAGACCCTGTAGATATCTACCAAGTCAAACTGTCTAATTTTAGTGTTTAGATCTCTTGCTGCCTTGTTGAGTTTCTTTCCCTGTGATCTGTCCTTCTCAGAGAGTGGTGTGTTGAAATCACCTACTATAATTGTTGAGGCTGTAATTTCTTTTTTCATCATATGAAGTGTCTGGTTCACATATTCTGTGGGTCTCTCATTCGGGGAATATATATTTAAAATTCTTATTGGGTCATTGCCTACCCTTCCCTTAAGCATTATATAGTGTCCTTCTTTGTCTCATTATGGTTTGCACTTTGAGGTCAATTTTATCTGAGATTAGGATTGCTACCCCTGCTTTTTTGGAATTACTGTTTGCTTTGTATATTTTTCTCCAGCCTTTGATTCTCAATATATTTTTTTCTGTGATCTTAAGATGTCTCTTGTAGGCAGCAGATTGAGGGGGTGTGTTTTCTAAGCCAGTCTATTAATCTCTGTCTCTTAAGACCTGAATTCAATCCATTGATATTTAGGTTATTACATCTATCTGTGTACTCTGTTATCATTTTATCACTCATGGATGGATGTTTTTCTGTTTCCATGGGTTGTGTCAATGTCTGTTTGTGGTTCATTCTTGCCTTTCTTCCATCTCTGAGCCAGAGTTATCTTGGGGGCTGTTATCCCTTTGATAGTCTCTGGCATATAGCTTAATCAACCTCTCACAACTTGCTTGTTTAATCTCTTTATACCTCAAAAGAGATTGACCCAAAGTATACCCTAATCTTATCCT
Source organism: Nesogale talazaci (assembly GCA_004026705.1). NCBI lineage: Eukaryota > Metazoa > Chordata > Mammalia > Afrosoricida > Tenrecidae > Nesogale > Nesogale talazaci. Next base: position 25,044 of record PVJH01026946.1, read on the forward strand.
GCCTTGTCAATGAAAAAAAGACAACCCAACCACAAATGCGATTATAATTGTAGACCTTGAGGTTGCAACACATAATTGGTGATGGCAATTTCAATCCACAACATTAAGGTTAGTACTTCGGATTACTAAGAAAATGGGAACTTGATGGAGGAATGACTTGATCTAACATAAATTTAAAATCACATTATGGTTAGTATGTTGAAACCTGAGAGTAAACAGTCAAGAATAAAAGCAGGGAGATAAATTGGAAACATTATTGCACTAACCCAGGAGAAGAAAGGAATAGCTCTGGTGACAAAGTGGATTGCACATTGAATGGCTAAACCTAAGCTCAAAAGTTCAAAACCACTAGCTACTCCACTTGAAAAAGATGAGGTTTTATATTTTCTTAAATATTTAGTTTTGAAAACCCACTGGGGCAAGTTTACTCTGTACTATATAGCTTTTCTGAGGCAGAATAGAATCAATGGCAGTAAATTTTGCAGTGAAATGAGAAAAGATGGCTAAAGAGAGTGTAATAATAGTGACTGAGAGTAGTTAAAAATCAGTATTCCAGGGGGAAGGAGGGGTGGAAAAAAGGAGAGCTGAGCCCAAGGGCTCAATGGAAAGTAAATGTGTAGAAAAGAATTATGTAATATATGTACAAATATGTCAGATACAATTGATGTGTGGTTTGCAACAAGAATTATAAGAACCCTAATAAAAGTTTTTTTTAAAAGGTATTCAGAGGCTGTTTCAAAAAAAAATCAAAAGTACCTCCTAACAGATTAAATCTGAAGAAATAACTGAAGTTTGAACATATAAGGGGCTCCAAAAGAGTTCATGGAAAAAATTGAATTGGAAGATCAATGGGATCCCTCTAACTTTTTTACATCCTTTCATAAATGAATTAATTTGATTGAGATGGAGAAAGATATTGTAGGAAAATGGAGGTAAGCCTGCTTGCAAAAAAAGAGAACAACAATAAAAGTGAATAGAGAGTCTTGGATTGGGTCAAATTCAGATTGCAGTTTCTGAAATTTGAAGAGACTTGTTATATGCAGTTAGAATCTTTGTATGACTACTTCACTCCTTTCCCTGCACAAGTCAGTAGTGAAAATTAAATACTAGATGATATGAAAAAGTAAAAAGCTTGAGTGAGAAGTAACAAAGAGAACAGATATCTATGCTGCTAGAAATTTTGGATGTTGAGAATTTGCTATCATTTTAAGAATACTGAAACAGAATATTTGCAATGTTAATAAGTCAATAAAATATGGAGATAATTCAGAGAAGTACATGAAAATTGGACAGTGAATAATATAATAATTTTATTATCAAGGAGAGAAACATATTTATATAAGCAGCAATATGATAGGAGAAATTAAGCTGTGTAAAGGGACAGATATTGAGAATGATAAAAAATAACAGAGTACATGTAAATAGAGATATTGGCAAGTCAGACAACATGAAAAGTGGTGGTACCAAGCTTCAGTAAACTCTGTTGGTATCCTAGGCTGTTATATTTTTTACTCCACTTTTGAAAATTTCTGGGGCAAATTGAATACTGATCAGAGGGCTGGGTCTCTGATTCAGTGGTAGTGAATGCATCCTAGAAAGGATTTTAGCTGGACATCATTAACTTTTAGGTTAAAGGGTATTTAATCAAAATCTGAGCAGGGACTCAGGAATTTTCTAAACTATTTAAGAAATGGTGGTCTTAGGAAACTCTGACTTTCTTTACCATAAAGATGAAGAAGAGATTATTGTTTAAGGAAAGATTTAGTGCTGGCTTATGATTGTTCTTTTAATATGCCATACTGTTTTAGGGGAATTTTTACACAGTAAATCAGATTTCTATTGAACAGATTCTGTTAAAATTGTTCAGTTACATAGGTTTTATTTTTCACACTGTGTCAAAGTTCTCATTTTCTTTCTGACCACTCTGTTTCAAGCAACCTAGTTTTTATGTTCTTTTACCCTGCTTTAGAATAATGGTGATGATTTTGTCTCATATAGATGATTTTTTAAAGGAGCACAACATTCACCTTATAATAAGTGACCAGATTTTAAGCGGGACACCATTGGCTGGAGGCAGGGGGTGTTGTTCTTGATTAAAAATTTGGTCTACATGGAGCAACAAAAATTTTCATAGAATGCAAAAATAGTATTGTAATTTATTTATTTTAATTTTAAAGTGTTGTGGGACATTGTTAAATTGTTATAAAGCAAGACATTCGGTTACCTTACACAAGTCAATTTGTGATTTAGCTGAAAGTTGACTCATAAGTCAACTCAAACGTTAAAGGATATAGCAGGGTAATAGTCTCAGGAGGGTACTTTGGCCGTAAGCACCCCAGAAAGATTGAAATACTTAGGAAGTTGAGTTCTGTTCTATATTTCCCTTTTATTATCTTATCCTCAAACAGAATAGCCAATATTAATATCTGAGCACTATCAAAACCTTCTGTTCTAAAGATAACTAAACCCAGGGTTCATGCAGGCTATTAGTCCAATAGACTAATAGTCTTTAAGGTTGGTTTCCTTTTCTTTTTGCTTCACATGGTAAAAGAGTGACAGTTATTTTCCATACTTCTGTTCCCAAACTTTTAAGATTCCAGACGCTATGAAATTAGAATATAGAACATTAGCTTCATGAACTATGTTAAACCAATTTACCAAGTTGTCCCATAAGAAAATGGTTGTATGTTGTTAAGCCAACAAACAACACCTACAAGGTGTTTGATCATTTAAAAAAGTATTATTGTTTATTATGTGTATGCATGTACAAATATACCTTATATTATATATATAAAATACTTATATTTCTTTCCACAGTTAGGAAAGTATGCTACTTTCCATAATTTCACCCAACCCTTGAATTTTCTAATCTATAAACATTATTACTATAAGATAAATTAAAAATATTAATGACCTGAGGTTGGTTATGCTAATTAATTCTTACATATTAAAAATTATGTTATAACGTAATTATATAAACAAATATTTCATATAATATTTTGCAACCATAATATTACCTGGTGGTGTGGAGGTTAAGTAGTGAAATGCTAAAAGAGATGCCAGCAATCCAAATACATTAGTCACTCCAGGAGAGAGATATGTGGCAGCTTGCTTCTGTAAAGATTCAACCAACTCCCACTAAGTCAATGCTGACTCAGCAACAAATAAAATCTCTGAAAATGTTATTAAATAAATATATCAAATGTGAAGATTTTGTTTCTCAACATATTCTCCATCAGGGGATATACCCTTTTGGAGGACAACTTTCTACTCATCTTCCTTAAAGACTCCTGTGCTCTTTGATTTACACCATTTCAAAAGGTTTATTTTGGCATACTTGGAAAGCACAAATTGCATTCCTTTTCATTGCTCATTAGTTTAGGAACAAAAATAAGTCACTTGGAGGAAGACTGTTTTTGTGGGGTAGATGGGGTTAGGGTTCTCAATGGAACTCTTATAGGACAGCTCGTTACTTTCATTGTCATGATGGGGAGAGGGGAATTCTGGGCAAAAATTTCCTTGTCTTCTCATCAGTGCAGTTTAATTTCTTAATTTCTTAAAAATTCTCTATAGTGTGTTGCTGCGATTGCTCTATGTTAGTCAAGAAACTATATCAAGATTATGCCTTAGAAATTCCAAAATATAGTCACTATAACCTTCTAATACAGCTCATCTGCTTTGAATTTCACTGACTGAGAAATTCCCTCAGAAAAATATTGTTTTAATTAGTCCTATGTGTCTGTAAATGATCCTCAAGGTCCACATTTTGAAGCCCCTAGCCTTTCCACAGGAGAAAGACAGGGTTCTCTACTCTGTAAAGAGGCACAATCTTGGAAACTCACAGGGACAATTCTTCTCTGTGCATAATGTTGCTGTGGGTCATCATTGACCTGATGGCAATGAGTTCACTTTATAGTTTTTAATGAAACTATGACTACCGTATTATTGAGAGGTCTGCAGTCACCCACTGATCACAGAGACAGTTTGAAAGAGATTTTTTTTTCAATCATTTTATTAGGGGCTCATACATCGTTTTTCACAATAGATAAATAAGCATACTCGTCAAGCACCCTCACATGTCCACTTCTATTATTGTTCTCCAATTGTCTACCTTTTTCCCTTTAGCCCCTAGTATCAGCTTATCCATTCCTTCCCCTCTTCCCCTGGTCTCTCCTCCCCTCCAACCCTCAATAGTTTATACATTGTTATTGTTTTGTCATATCGTACACTGCCCGACCTCTCCCCCAACCCACTCCTTTGATGCCCGTCCTTCAAATAAGAGCTTGTGTATATATCCTTGCTGTTGGT
>PVJH01026947.1:0-29405 GCA_004026705.1 Nesogale talazaci
GCAGTACAAAACCACTAGGCCACCAGGGTGCTTTGCATCCCGAGTCGACAGTCCTAAAGAGCAGGAGAAGCAGAGCCTGATGAAGAGGTCTCTCGAGGGACGCACACCAACGTCCAGCTCCCTTAGAACATTCTGGAAAGAATGCCCTCTGGTGGTAGTTGGACTATATACCCATTGCTGACCTTGAAAGCCTTCAGGTAGTAATAGTCCGGATTCTCCCAGACCACGGTCAGCTTTTCCTCCCTGTGGCCAGGGTTTCTAGTGGAGGTGGCGAGTGAAGACCAGAGTGTTCAAAGGGAAGATACACTGCGAAGCTCTGGTTTTAGCAACCCACATGGAAGGCGCTTTCATTGCTCGAACCCCCAGCACCACGGGCTCCCTCAGCCTCTCACTGAGTGACGGACGCGTTTGCTCCTGCCCGCCTGCAAGGTCCTGTTGGAGCTACTTGGCGAATGGTATTTTGTAGTCTTCCTTCAGCTAGTTTGTGCCTTGTAGATGGCACAGGGATGCAGTGCAGTCCTTTTCTGAGGAGTTAGTGCCCGTAGCCTGTGACTGTCATTACTGGGCTCCTAACAGCCAAGTCGGCAGTTCAAAACCAGCAATTGTCCCATGGGAGAAAGACGAGACTTTGTACTCCTGTCATGAGACAATCTCAGAAAGTCACGGGAGCCCTTCTTCCCTGTCCTACAGGGTAGCTCTGAGTCAGAATCGACTCTGTGGTGGTGAGCACTCCACTCTCTAAACCCTGTATAGGGAGCGAGTCCTGGTGCTGTACAGCAGGGGTCCTCAAACTTTTTAAACAGGGGGCCAGTTCACTGTCCCTCTGACCATTGGAGGACCGGACTATAGTTAAAAAACAAAACAGACTATGGACAAATTTACTGCGGGGCCCGGGATGAGTTGGCTGCAAAGCAGGACATGCAGCAGTGGCAAAAACACCAGGCAGGGGGCCTGACAGATGTCCTCGGGGGCCTCATGTGGCCCGCGGGCCATAGTTTGAGGACCCCTGCTGTAGAGGCTATGCCATGGACTGCCAACTGCAAGGTGTGCAGTTTGAAACCACCAGCTGCGCCTCAGGGGGGAAGAGATGAGGTTGTCCACCCCTGTAAAGCGGTACAGTCTAGGAAACCTACGGGGGCAGTTTTCCCCTGTCCTATCGGGTGGGTCTCTGTGAGTCAGAATGAGTTCTGCGTTGGTGAAATGCTGGGACACAGGGGTCAGGGGTTGTCCTTTAGCTCCTGCCTTAACAAGCAGCAGGAATGATCGTGGAGGCTGAGCGCAGTTCCGAGGCGGACCCAGGATCGCTAAGTTAGACTTCAGGACACTGCCATAGCTCGTGGGTGCAGCGACTTTGGCTCTGTAACAGAGGTCGCTAGGCTGACATGTCTATTTCTAAGCCGAGCTTAGACTTTTCACCCTGTCTTATTTTAAAAAGCAAATGCAATTAAGTGAAAGCACATGCGCACACGCTGGCTTGTGGCGCTCATGAAAGGGCGTCAGAAGGAGTGGAAGGAGGCCCTTCCCCCTGCTGCCCGTGCTGTCCAGTTTTCCACGGAGCGCGGCCTCTGCAGGCGCTGGGGACCATGACACAGCCGCATGTGCCCGAGCTGGTGTTGTCTGGGGACATTTTATGGTTGCACATGAGAGTCTAAAATATGGAATCGGAGGGCCACGTCCTCTGTCCTCTCGAGTGTCTGGAGCAGTCAGGTGGGAGGGGGGGACAGTGGGTCGTGGGAGCTGCTTGTGGCCTTCAGAGCATCTGCAGCTCTCAGCAGATGCAGTGGCCATTATAATGGGGGGCCTTTCACGGGCGCCCAGGCTAGCGGATGTGCACAGAAGCGCTTCGCAGGGCTTGGGGTGGGGTGGGGGGAAAGGGGTGGGGGCTACGGGCCGCCTCCCATTGAGAGCGCATCTCCTCTCACAGGGCCAGGCTTCATCCTCTGCCAGCCCTCACTGCCCGCCATCCTCCCCAACCAAACCGAAAAGGTCATGCAGCTGAATTCCACTTTTGCTCTGCGGTGCTCGGGCGAGAGCGAAGTCGCCTGGCAGTTTCCCGAGACGGAGGACCAGAACGTGGAAATCCGAAACGAGGAGAACAACAGTGACCTGTTCGTGAAAGTGCTGGAAGTGACCGGGGCCTCAGCCGCCAACACGGGCCTGTACACCTGCTACTTTAACAGCACGAAGCTGGATGAGAGTGAGCTCGAAGGCAGCCAGATCTACATCTATGTGCCCGGTGAGTGGGTGGGCAGGGGGACCTGGCTGGCTCCTCTAGGCTGTGGTGAGGTTTTAAAAGTAGACAGGGGACTGAGCCCTGGTGGCATAGTGGTTGAGTGCAGGACTGCAGCCCATTGACTTGGCGGTTCAAATCCAGTAGCAGCTCTCCAGGAGCAAGGCTGGTCTCCCACTCCCACCAGAAGGCAGTGATGCCCCCCAAAATACAAAAACAAACAAACAAAAGTAGACAGGGATGTAAATGTTGATTGTGGAAGATTTGGAGCACTCCCAGGAGAACACTTCAATGATCACTTTAACTCTGGTGCTAGGAAATGCTCCTTGTCACCACACTTATATTTAGAATGAACAGGGTCACGGGCCCTTTGTGAAACAGATTGGGGAGGTGGGGGAGGCTCCTGTATTTCTGATCGCAATAGAGAATAGAGGAAAGGACTCCTTTTTTTTGGAGAGAGAGCCCCTAGGCTACAGAATATTATCCATCTTACTCCTACTGTTTTTTTTTTTAATAGATTGTATTTCAGGTAAGGTGAGTCAGAAAGTATTGCTCTTAGGTTCTGATTTATACATGCATGGGTGGATTTTAAACAGAATACACTTAAACGTGTTGCCCTAATCAGGGATGGCCGTGGACAAGGTCCCTTCGCCGCCCACTGGACTTTCTATGTCAGGGCATCTGAAAACCCAAAGCATCCCGTCAGAACGGTGGCTTCTGGGAGGATCTGCTGAGCCAATTAAACCCAAGGTTGAGAGGTCAGGACAGAAGATGATGACGACTGGTTTGGGGTCTTCCCCAAGGGGTCATCTTGACTGATTTTCTGGAAGGGTACAGGATGACCCCTGAAGCTTATTGAATGGAAGAAGTTTTAAGGAACTGGAAAACTCTGTCTTTGAGAACAAGACCATACAAGTTATGCTGAGGGAGTGTGTGTGTGTGTGTGTGTGTGTGTGATGACCTTGTCTGAGGGTTGCAAGGTTTGTCCCATGAGAATGAAGCCTGTCCACACTGAGCTGGCCTATCCACCTTGCTCCTTCACACTCTTTCCTGCTCCCAAACTCCAAGACCGTTCTCAAGGAACATGACTGGACTCCCTCGAGGATGTCCAGACTGCCATTTGGACCCGGTGTCCATCAAAGAGTGCAAGTCCTTTGGAGCAACGTTTAGAGATGGAAGCAGTGCCTTCGGGAATTGGGTAGACTTAGAGGCGGGGTATGTGGAGAAGCAATAGCTGCGCATCCTGTCCCCTTTTAAACCTTTTCATTGGGATATAACCCACATATCACACAATTCAAGGGTACCGTCACATCCAGAAGTGTTGTATAATTATCACCACCATTCATTTTAGAATATCTTTCTTCTTCCTTATACTCTTCATCTTTAGCTCCCCATTTTCCCCAAACCTCCCTCGCTTCACCTATTTGATGTCTGTGTGTACTAAAGGGTCTATGATTTTGTAAAGGGATCTGGGTGGTCGTGCAGGCGGTTAAGTGTTGGGCTACCAGCCAAAAGGTTGGTGGTTCAAACCTCCTTGCTACTTTGAGGGGGATTGTAAGGTAGAACTGTGGTCATGATAGTGGGGGGGCGGGGGAGGAATCCTTAAAGAACGAGAGGATGTTGTGTGTTTCGTCAGTGCTATACTGCACCCTGGCTGTCTTGTTCCTTCCTTGTAGTCCTTCTGTGAGGGGATGACCCATTGTCTACTGATGGGCTTTGGGTCTCCATTCCGATTCACCTTGTTTGCATCAGCATGATTTTTTTTTTGGGTGGGGCATCACTGCCTCTGGTGGTCCTGGGCGCTACCCAGTGCTGCCCCTGAGAGCCGCCGCTGGATTTGAACCGCCAAGCCCGCAGGCTGCAGTCCCGCACTCAACCACTTACAGCATGATTGTTTGGGATCTTCTAACGCCTGATCCCTGATCACATCGACACATCGTGATCACACAGGCGGATGTGCTTCCTCCATTTGGGCTTCGTTGCTTCCCTGTGAGATGGTCACTTGTTTAACGTCAAGCCTTTAAGACTCCAGATGCTATCTCATCTGATGGCTGGGCACCATCCGCTTTGTTTTTGGGTAAAGAAATACAGAGCTGGAAATCACATGGCACCACTGACTGGACAGGAGTGACTTTTTGTTTCACAGCCTTAACTGCCGACTTACCTTCACATTCGGTTCTACTCTCTGCTATTAAATTAACTGTGAGCCAGGGCCAACTTATGTCTGACAGGAGGGACCATTGCCCAGGCCTGCCCCGGGGCCATCATCTTTGATGTGTGACCTGTGGTTGTCGCACATGCAGCCTCCCAAGTGGTTGCTTGTGCTAGGAGGGAGATTCAGAAAGCTCATGACAACCTGGAATGAAAGGATGATGGGGTTCCCCTGCAAATCCCTTGAATCCTTTCACCTTACTTTTAAGAATACTGACTAGATCGCTCTCATTGGAAGGCAGATGAGATGCGCAGCTCCCACGAAGAGGTACAGGCGTGGGACCCCACAGGTGCAGTTCTGCCTGTCCCGTTGGGTCACTATGAGTCCGAGTGGACTCTGGGGCTGTGAGTGAGTGAATAGCAGCCCATCCAACCACACTCTCAGCAAGCCTATTCCCCTCAGCGAGGCGAAGGATAGTGACCTTGTTTCCCCTCAGTGAGGAGAAAGATAGTGACCTTGTAGATAGCAGTCCAATGAAAAAAAATTGTTTTTTAGCAGTCCAATTTTCAAAAGCATTTCATTTAAAAAAATCATTGTACCGGGAGCAATTATAGCTCCTATGATAATCTGCACATCAATTGTATCAAGCACATTTGTACATATGTTGCCATCATCGTTTTCAAAACATTTTCTTTCTACTAAGAGCCCTTGGTATCAGCTTTTCATTTTTTCCCTCCCCTCCCATACTGTTCCACCCTTGTATCCCTAATAAATTATAATTTTCATATCTTGTGTAGTTTTTTTTTTTTTTGGCATCACTGCTCTCTGGTGGTGGGAGTAGGAGGCCCAGCCCCACTGCTAGAATTGAACCTCCGTCGCAGTGGGCCACAGTCCCGCGCACAACCACTATACCACCGGGGCTCAGCCATGTAGTTTTTTTTTTTTGGGGGGGGGGCATCACTGCTGTCCGGTGGTGCGAGTAGGAGGCCCAGCCCCACTGCTGGAATTGAACCTCTGTCCCAGTGGGCTGCAGTCCCGCGCACAACCATTACACCACTGGGGCTCAGCCGTGTAGTTGTTTTTTAATGACGACGCTGTCCCTCTTGCTTCTTCTTCCCTCGAAAAGAGTTCAAGACTGTTATATGAATGCCTATTTTTGCTTTTCGCTGTAGTTTGGATTCTGATTTGAATTTCCTGGCTACTATTGCTATTTATCATCAGTTTTTGTTTTTCAAAAGGTTTTCTGGCCATCTGGTATTATGCATACTTTCAGATATCTTCTAGTTGTTTGGCGTCTGAAGCCTGGGGGGCAGCAAACTTCCAGAGATGGGGGTGAAGAGAAAGTTCTCCATCTATGGGGCATGCCATGGTGAAGACACGACCATGCCTCACGTATTTTTTAAATCTTTTTACCACAGACCCGGAAGTCCCCTTCGTACCTCTGGATCTGGTGGATTACTATGTCCTGTCGATTGAGGATGACTTTGCCGTCATACCGTGCCGCACGACAGACCCGCAGACCCCGGTGGTCTTGCTCAATGAGGCTGGGGCGGTGAACGTCTCCTACGACAGCAAACTGGGCTTTAATGGAACTTTCAACCACGGCCCTTACATCTGCAAGGCCACCGTCAATGGGAGGACCTTCTCCACGGACCCCTTCAACATGTATGCTTTAAAAGGTACTTGTTCCGTCTTGCCCTCCTCCTTAACAACAAAGCCAATGCCGCATGTCACATTTTAAGATCCACAGCGATTGGGGATGGAGGTTGTGAATTCCCACATGGGGCTGTGGGACCCCGTGGTTTCCCGTACAACACGAGCTTGACCTTTGGGGCCTTGGTAATATTGAGCGTAAAATTACTGAAGGTGAGAAAAGCTTTCTTAACCTCTGTAAGATTTCATGTTTCATTAGTCGATGTCAAAACACTGCAAGGAATTCCTTTCTTCCTTAAGCCTCTTACTAACATTCTTGGCCCCACTTCCCACCCCCTACACAAAAACAAAACACACCACATCCAAAACCAAATATATGTTCCTGGGGCTTGGATTTCTGGATTAATTTTAGCAATTTCAGAAAACTGATTCTTTTTTTTTGAGAAAGCTTTGCGTCGTCTGCCCCACCCCTTTGGTGCGAGTGGTCAGTGTGAATAGAAAATGTTGATGCATGTTCCGGTTAACATAGGTCTGGGGAGCACTGCCTGTGAACAGGCAGATGGGCAGCAGGCAGAGTATGCCAGGCACATCCTCTTCAGGGATTCTGTTGTGCCAGGCTCTGGAAAGGTGCTGATCATAACTGGGAAAGAGGAGGAGAATACATGATGGGCTTAGGCGTCAAGTGTCCACACAATTGTTAGTCTGCAAAGGTTGGCTGTTGAATAAAAGAAGAACTACATCAGCAAAAGGCTCAAGAACTCACTGCCCTTGAGTCGATTCTGACTTAGAGCGACTGTGTGGGAAGGGGGAGAACTGCCCCGTGAGTTTCTGAGATAGTTGACTTTAAAAAAAGATTTTTATGGGGGGCTCTTATAGCTATTACAACATTCAGCACATCATTTGTATCAAGCACATTTGCACACATGTTGCCACATTCATTTCCAAATATTTTCCACTTGAGCCCTTGGGATAAACTCCTTCTCCCCCCTCCCCCTTTAAATGAATCATTTTATTTTATTTTATTTTATTTATTTTTTGGGGGCATCACTGCTCTCTGGTGGTGGGAGTAGGAGGCCCAGTCCCACTGCTGGAATTGAACCTCCATCCCAGTGGGCCGCAGTCCTGCGCACAACCACTATGCCACCGGGGCTCAGCCTAAATGAGTCATTTTATTGGGTACTCATACACCTCCCCTCACGATCCATACATACATCAATTGTATGCAGATCTCATTTGCACACTTGTTGCCATCATCACTCTCAAAACATCCTCCCTCCACCTAGGCCCCCAGTTCCAGCTCCACATATTTCCCTTCTCCCCTCCCCCATGAACCTTTAATGGTTTACAAATTGCTATTGCTTTTTCATATCGTACACTGTCCAATGTGTCCCTTCACTCACTTGTCCCCATTGGCCTTGTCCCAGATGGGAGGTTATATGTAGATCCCTGAAATTCATTCCCCCTTCCTATTCCACTATCCCTTCACCCTCCCAGTATCACCACTTCCATCACTAGACCTGAGGGAACATCTATCCTAAATTCCCCATGTTTCCGACTCCAGTGTACATCCACTGCTCTAGCCAGACTTGTCTGATAGAACCGGGAGCATGATAGTGGGTGGGAGGAAGCATTTGAGAACTAGAGGAAAGATGCATAACTCACTGTTACTACATTGTACTTTAACTGCTTCATCTTCTCCCTGCAACCCCTCTGTAAGAGGATGTCGCTTCACCTATTGATGGGCTTTGGGTCACCAATCTGTACTCCCCCCTAATTATAATGATATAATTTTAGTTCTTTGATACCTGACACCGGATCCCTTCAACACCTGTGGTCACACAGGGTGGTGTGCTTCTTTCATGTGGGCTTTGTTGCTTCTGAGCCAGATGGCCACTTGTTTACTCAAGCCTTTAAGACCCCAGATGCTATATCTTTTCATAGCTGGGCACCATCAGCTTTCTTCACCACATTTGCTTATGCACACATTTGTCGTCAGGGATCAATATCAGGAAAGTGAGCACACAATGTTATGATTTTTAGTTCTTAATCCCTGATAACTGATCCCTTTGCCAACTCATGATCCCACACCCTGGTGTACTTCTTCCATGTGGGCTTTGTTGCTTCTGAGCTCGATGACCACTTGTTTACTCAAGCCTTTAAGACCCCAGACACTACATCTTTTGAAAGCTGGGCACCATCAGCTTTCATCACCACCATTGCTTATGCATACGTTTGTCTTCAGTGATCGGGTAGGGAAGGTGAGCATCATGAAATGCCAATTTAATAAAACAAAGTGTTCTTGCACTGAGGAAGTACTTGGATGGAGGTCCAATGGCCATCTGCTATTCTACTACTGAGCCTCTATGTATGTGTTCGTTGATCTATTTCCCTCATTGTCACATATAAATATATGCACCTATGCACATGCCTGTATTTAAACCTCTATAAATGCCCTTTAACCGCCCCCCCTCCCCCCAGTTCTTTCCTCGATAGTTGACTTTTTACAAGAGTAAAAGAACCTTGTCTTTTTCCCAAGGAGAGGCTGGCGAAGTGTTGAACCGCCAATCTTGTGGTTAGCAGCCCAAGGCGTCCCCACTGTGTGTCCAAGGTGATTAGAAAATAAACTCACTGACACTGAGCCGATTCTGACTCAGCAACATCTAAAACAATGACAGCAGTACCTCGTCAACTCTAGTGACAAGAACATGTACTTCTGAGCATGTGGATGAAGCCTGGTGATACTCTTTTAAAACAAGAAGTCCCCGTGGCATAGTGGGTACATTCTGGGCTATGATCTGCAAGGTCTGTAGTTCAAGCCAGCAGCTGCTCCGTGGGAGAAAGATGGGACTCTCTCCTCCTGAACGAGTTATATTCTCAAAAATTCACAGGGGCTGTCCTGTCCTGTCTGATAGAGTCACGATGAGTCAGCACTGACTTCATAGCAGTGAATATTTTAAACTTTAAAATATTTAAAGGGGTCCTGAAACTTAAAATAGGTGGCTAATCACAGTTCCTCAAACCATTGGAGGGCCGGACTATAGTTAAAAAACAAACAAACAAACAATGAACAAATTCACTGCGTGCCAGATAAATGTCCTCAGCGGGCCTCATGTGGCCCGTGGGCCATAGTTTGAGGACCCCTGTTTTAAAGTATCAAGTTGATTATAAAATAGCATCCTCATCATTCATCCTGGTGCTTAGCAGTATATGTTCTTTTCAGGAAAGGTGACTCACTGCCGTTCTTATCACTGTTCTGTATTTCTATGATACACCCACATCACTCACACACATCGCCATCGAGTCTATGCCCACTCATCGTGACCCTATGGGACGGGGTAGAAATGGCCCCTGTGGGTTTCTGAGATTGTCATTGTTTATGGGAGTAGAAAGGCCCTCTTTCTCTTGAGGAGCAGCTGGTGGTTTCAAACTTCAGAACTCACAGGCTCCATCCCAACCTGTAACCACGGTGCCACCAGGAGTCCTTTGAACAGCACCAACTGCTACCAAATCTCTCTGCTGTAGGTCAACCCCCTGCATGTCAAAGAACTGCACTCTTGGGTTTTCAATGGCTAACTTACCAGAAGTGGATCTCCTGACCCCCCCCCCCCCCCACCGCCCCAGATGCTTCTGGGTGGACTGAAATAGAGCAGCTGAGGATATTAATGATTTGTATCACCTAGGGGCTCTCTATTCCAACCCCATGCCAAACTGTGTACTCCAACTCCGAATTCCTTACTTTCAAAGAAACGAAAGAGTGGAGGGTATTTAAAAGAATTCGTCGGGCTGAGCCCCGGTGGCGTAGTGGTTGTGTGCAGGACTGCGGCCCACTGGGCTGGTCGTTCAAATCTAGCAGCAGCTCTTCAGAAGCAAGGCTGGGCCACCTACATCCACCAGAGGGCAGTGATGCTCCCCCCCCCCAAAAAAAAAAAAAAAGAAAAAGAATTCGTCTTGAATAAACTGGTCTGCAAAGCATTTTCCAGGGGTTTCTTGAAAACAGACAACAACACACACACACAACTTATAGCTCTGACAGAAACGCAATACCAACGAGACCAAAAGAAGTCTAGCAACAATGCCCATTTCAGTCCTTGTTCTTTTTGTATCGCAGCATCAGATCTCGACCTGGAAATGGAAGCTCTTAAAACAGTGTACACGGCCGGGGAGAAGATCGTGGTCACGTGTGCGGTCTTCAACAACGAGGTGGTTAACTTTCAGTGGACTTACCCTGGAGAAATGGTAGGTGCTGTCAAGGTCCGCGAGGCCGTGGAGCAGGGCTGACTCAAAACAGAGGGGTTCCTGCCAAGTCTGCTTCCTTTCTTTTCTCAGTTTCCCTCTCGCTTTTCTTAGACCTCCATTTCCATCTCTCAGGAGCACAATGTTACTCAGAGTCTCTCTCCTTTTTTTGGCCTGTCGGAGCAGAAAAACTAATCCGTGGGCAGCTTCAAAGAATACACACACAGGGTGTGGTTCTAGAGGGAGCTTCTTCCTGGCTTCTTTCATCTTGAGCAGTCTTTGGGGTTTCCAGGTCCGTCCATAGCCTCGCTCTCCCCAGTTTGTGCTCCCTGGCTCTCTGGACTTATCGTTACTCGGGAGTGATGAAACACGGACACCTTCTACACGGATAGGGCCTCATGGACAACGGAAACCCTGTTTCCAAATAAGATGGTCCCCACAGGCAGAGATTTCAGTACCTGTTGGGGTGGGAGACTCAGCTGAGCCCATAACAATGACCTTTCAGGTGTTTGGGTCAGGGCAGGGGAGAGGGGACTAGCTGGATCAGGGCCTTCAATGCCAGTAGATGGGCACTGCACCTCCTTTCCAAGGGCCCGAGGGGAAGGAGAGGCTTAGAGCGTGGCTATGAGAAAACTATGCGAAGGATAGAAAAGCTACGAATAACCAGGCGGTCCTTCCAGTCCCTGATTGCTGAGACGTCCCCGGGGAAATGAGATGACTGTGGTTGTTTTTTCCTCCTTCCCTCTTGAGTTGTGACTTCGTGCTTCTTGTTCTTTCTTGTCTTTTAGATACGCAGTTGATGATTTTCTCTTATGTTTTCCACTTTTCACCTTCCTTTGAGCTCTTTGTCTCCTTTACTCCTGACTTCTGTTCTTCTTTCCTTTCTTTTGGTGCGTGTGTGTTTCTTCTTCCTTTCTTTGTGTATGGTGTTTCTTCTTTTTTCTTCTTCCTTTCTTTCTGGGGCACCTGATGAAATGCTGGGCATTTTCACAGACAGCCGTCCGAAGCTTATTGAAATGGGAGCCCACCATCAATGTGTGTGCATCTCTCCTAAAACATCAGGCTAATTTATTTATGTATATAGTCGTTCTTGATATTTAATGCCCTCTAACCCTTAAAACATAGATCTTTTTCCCTACCATTTACTGGTGGTGGGTATTTTTTCCAACCCAAAAATACATACCACTTGTCCCCAAATGATATAATCATAATATATATTATAAAGAGACATATGGTATATAATAATCATTATATATAATATAATGATTGTGGATAATATATATATTAGAAAACAATCTTATCTCTTCTGAAGTTTTACTTTGGAAACTTTATAAAATAAAGAGAAATTGAGGACAAGTTTCTTAGTGTGCCACTGTTAACATTTTGCAGGGATGAATTCTTTTTTTTGTGTGTGTGTGTGTGGCATCACTGTCTGGTGGGAGTAGGAAGCCCAACCTTGCTCCTGGAAAGCCGCTCCTGGATTTGAACCATCAAGTCTGTGGACTGCAGTCCTGCACACAACCACTATGCCACCAGGGCTCAGCCTTTTTTTTTTTTTTTTGTGGGAGGGGATGAATTCTTTAAAGATTTTTTTCTTATAGTTTTAATAAAATTAAAGCCAGCAGCCCCTCCTTGGGAGAAAGACGAGGCTCTCTCCTCCTGTAAAGGGTCCACGAGTGACAGTTTGGGACCTGCAGGGCAGGGCTCGCAGTCCCCATGAGGGGGCCTGTGAATTTGGCCTGGTAGATCATACACACAGACCCCCCAAACCCAACTAGGTGCCTTCAAGTCAACCCCGAGACACGCTGACCCCATCTCTGTCAGAGTGGGGGCTTCAGACATGTGTGGGAACGGTTCCATTATAGTTTAACTCCAGGTTCCAGACTGCCTAAGTCCTATTCCATCACACTGGACAGAACCAGTGCTTTGTCCACAAGAGACCCAAGGCGCGGGGGCTGTGTGCAGGAAGCTGGTGCGCTCATGGTGTCCCGTCCTCCCGTGGGGGGTTCTGGACTCTGAGAACCCGCAGGCACCTCGGTGGCACAGTGGGCGACATGTGGGGCTGCTAACCTCTAGGTCAGTGGTTTGAAACCACCAGCCCCTCTGAGGGAGAAAGATGAGGCTTTCTTCTTCTGTGAAACGTTACAGTTTCGAGAACTCACAGGGGCAGTTCTACCCTGGCTAGCGGTCTGAATCTACTCGATGGTCCGCCGTTTGGTGTTATGACCCTTTGGGACCTGGGGTGTGCAAGCAGTCGGAGTTTGTCAGAAGAGATGTCCTGATGCAGTTTGTGACCTTAAAACTCCAAACGCACGCCACCGAGTCCATGCCAGCTCACAGAGACCTCTGGAGCAGGGTGGAACTGCCTCTGTGAGTTTCCAAAGAGGCAGCTCTTCACACGAGGAGACAGCCTCCTCTCTCCTGCAGAGCAACTGGTGGTTTGGAACTGCTAACCTTGTGCCTAGCAATCCCTAAGGTAAGCCGATATGCCACCAAAGCCCCTGTGACCATATCTCTGCATGTTTAGTAATGATGAGGGCGTGTCATCTGTGGTTCATTTTCCCCTCAGCAGGACACAAGGAAGCACCTTCATGACTCACGAAATGCCCGTCTGAGAGTCACACAGCCAGGCATTTTTATAAAGCCTCTTCTCTCCCCTTCTTTTGCAGAAAAAGAAAGGCATCACAAAGCTCGAGGAGTATAGGTCGCCCACCCTGAAGCTGGTGTACACACTGACCATCCCTGAAGCCACGGTCAAAGACAGCGGGGACTACCAGTGCACGGCCACGCAGGCCACCCGGGAAGTCAAGGAAATGAAGAAAGTCACCATTTCTGTTCACGGTACAGGCTGCTTCCTAACCTGCCACTTGCCCGTGCTGCCTGGGATCCGACACGTGGTCATTATGATTTCATGGCAACTGCTTCTCTTACAGAGAGAGGGTTTGTTGACATCCAGCCCGACTTCAGCCAGTTGGAAACTGTCAACTTGCATGAGGTGAAGCATTTTGTGGTGAACATAGAGGCCTATCCTCCCCCAACCATAGCCTGGCTGAAGAACAACCTGACACTGATTGAAAACCTGACAGAGATCACCACTGACATCGAAAAGGTTCAGGAGACCAGGTAAAGACAGGTTTTCCCTTGGCATGGCTTTACTGTGCCTGGTGGGGACCAGAGAGACAGGTGTGTGTGTTTGCCTTCCCACCCAAGCCAGAAGTCATTTCTGCAGGATTCACAATCTAAGCTAAGAAATGATTGAGGGATAACATTGCCATGTGGTGACAGTTGTGTTAGTCTGTAATGATAAAATGAAAAGAGAAGGCAGCTGAGAAGCGTGGCCTCTCTCACCCGCCCTTCACCCGAAGCACAGTGCACTGGCTTCAGCGAGGAATGGAAAGCAAGGATGTGAAATTGGACTAACTTGTCCATCAGGACCCTGATGGATTGGGCTATTAGGCACAAAGTTAGTCGTTTGGAACCACAAGCCAGCTCCACTGTGGAGAAAGACAGAGATTCTCTACTCCTAGAAAGAGTTGTAGTCTAGAAAATTCTCAGGAGCAACTCTGTCCGGTTATGGGTTGGCATCGACTTGATGGCAATGATTTGGTTTTGCTTCTGTTGCCCGTCATCCAGTTGTGTAATGGTGATAGCAGTTGCCAAGGCAATTATCACGTAAACAGTGCGTGAAGTGAAGCATCGTGGATTTAGTTAGAGACTCACTCGCTCCCATCATGGCCTCTGTAGGAGAGAAGAGCAGAGGCTCGCCGAGTTTGTTTGGGTGAGAGGCACACAATGGTTCATTTCGATCTCGGCCTTTTGGGCCAGTAGGCTATGCTCCACATCTTCACTGGTGGTGAAATTCTGAATGAGTCACCACTCCGCTTCCATCTCTTCATCTATGAGGTGGAGTTCAAATTACCCATGTCCTAAAGACAGTGGATTAGTCCCAGTGCTATTGTGAGGTCTCAAGTGCTAGACGGCTCTCTCCTGACAGAGCTGGACTTCTGTCAGAAATCTCAAAGAGGTGAAAGTTATGGAAGAGAAGTAAAAGCTTCTCTCACCAGCTCACTTCACTGCAGGAGTGGCTTCCTTCCTTTCTTTTTTCTGGACTGAATTCCACGTGTCCTTGTGGAGCAGTAGGTGAGAAAATGGATTCTATGATCCGGGTGAGAACAGTGGTTGACCAAGAAGCAGCAGGCTGAAGCTGTTGATGAGCTGAGCAGTGAGGGGGCACAGGACCAGACTTCCCAGTTGGCTGGCTACTGTGAGCAGGCGAAGCATCGGGTATTTCTGGCACAGCTCGCACTTCAAACGCTGCAAGTTGCCAGAAGCCATCGTAGTGAAAAGACAACCTCTCCAACAAAGGGGTTCTGGAAAAAGTTGGTGGAAGGGGCACAAGAGTATCAGGTGATTCCTTCCCTTTAAGAGCTGGGAGACGACATGAGAAGGCCAAACAATGTGGTTGCCCCCCCCATCTCCTGCCTTCATGGAGCTGAAAGCCATTCTTTCCACATTTTTTTTTGGCATTTGATGCGTCTATCATACAATTCAGTAGTTGATTAAGAAGGGTTGTACAGTCATTACCAATCCATTGTAGAACCTTTTCTTCTTTGTCATACTCATCACTGTTAGCCCTTCAGTCCCCCCTCACCCCCCTGCCACGCCACCAGGGAATTATCCATCCAGTTCCCGGCTCATGCATTTACCTGTCCTGGATTTCCCACACTGAAGCAACATGCAAAACAAAATCAAACACACCCAAACCCCTTGCAACAATGGCAAAAAGGAACAGAGGAAAAACCTTGAGGGAAAAGGTGATCATAAGATAATTAAGAACTAGAACAAATTCAAAGTAGGACTCCTGTCTTCCAGTGCTGTTTCATTGTGTGGCTGAACCATGCCTAACTCTTATACCATTCAATACATCATTTGTATCAAGCATAATTGTACACTTATTGCCATATTCATTTCCAAATATTTTTTTTACTTGAGTCCTTGGTATAAGCTCCTTTTCCCCCCTCCCCCCTTTTTTGAATGAATCATTTTATTGGGTTTTTTTTTGGGGGGCGGGACATCACTACCTCTGGTGGTCGTGGAAGCTACCCAGTGCTGCTCCTGAGAGCCGCTGCTGGATTTGAACCGTCAAGTCTGCGGGCCGCAGTCCTGCACTCAACCACTTATGCCACCAGGGCTCATTCCTTTTATTCTGTTCTTTAAAGAGCAAAAGTTCATGGTTTTGAAAACAGATAGCAGCACCGGTTTGCTTTCATCCCGAAGTCAGTGCTGATTGTTCTTGGAGCTCTGCCAGCCCAGCCTCAACTCAGAAGGTGCCCAGTTTTCTGTTGTTAGGATTGAAATGTCGATAACTCAGACCGTCAGCATGTAGGAAAGGGACTGAGACTCTCCAAAAAGGTGCTTTTGCCACCCTACATGCCCCCCCCCCCAAAAAAAAAGTGCAGAGGAAGCACAATGTGACTTTTCACAAAATATTTTAATGCCATACTGTAACGGCTCCATCATGGTTGCACTGTGTTTAGCCAATACGTGTTGAAACAAAATGTCCCTTTTCTTTGAAGGTATCGAAGTACATTAAACTTGATCCGTGCGAAGGAAGAAGACAGTGGCCATTTTACCATTGTGGTCAAAAACAAAGACGATGTGAAGAGCTATACCTTTGAACTGGTGACGCAAGGTATGTAAAGGCCATGGGAAGATACCTGGGACTTAGAGAACCCAGCACTCTCCCGTGAGGTTGAGGGGATGAAGACAGGATGCTGCCCACAGCATTCTTGAACTTGAAACTGTGCAGATGATCCGGGGAGGTTCTGGGAGACTCTAGAACAGCCTGGGTGGAGAGACCTCACCTCTAACATCTTCCTCAGCACCCGCTTCTTAGTTAGGACACCCCCGTTCTTGGATGAGTGACGGGACTGCCTACGGATCTGGGTGGCCGTAGATTGTTCTGGAGAATTTGACCTTTTGCTTAGTTTCCCTGGTGGATATTGTACTGTGGCCCCTCCCCTTATGGAGTGCCCAGGCCTGTTGGTATGCAGGGTTAGATTCTATTCCCTGAGTACCTACTTTGTGCCCAGGTCTGAACTCATCTGCCCATTAAACATGGCCCCCACAACTTTAACAACCGGTTTTAAACATACTCTATAAAACTTCACATCATCCCACGGATCCAATTGGGTAATTGTTGTATTCTTTATATGTTAGCTGAATCCCCTCATTGAATCGCAAACTGTCATATTAATTTTTTAAGAGCCTCCTTGCCCACAAAGTATCTTCCTTTTCCTCACTCCAGATTTGAAATTCCTCAGGGTACCCAGCTCCAAAGGTAGGTCTAGTTACAGCACCATTCCCCATGGAGACGGTTTCCTGCCCCCTTAGCCCGGTAACTGCATCTGTAGCTTGGTCTGACACATATGGACAGGGTCTGAACTAGGACCACCCCCTGTGCAGTCGCCGGAGTTCTGGGGTGTGAACCCTTCAATTCTGACTTCCTTCAACCTCTTCCAGTTTCCTCCTCCATTCTGGACTTGGTTGATGACCACCATGGCTCTACCGGGGGACAGACTGTGAGATGCACGGCTGGAGGAACCCCTCTTCCTGACATTGAGTGGATGATTTGCAACAATATTAAAAAGTACGGAAACCAGCATTTCTTTATTCCTTTTGCAGTCAGAATGCTCCTCCATGGGCAGGAAAGATCTCTAATGCATTTTATCTCTTTGGCTGCTCCTCTTTTGGGTCCCCCATCACTGCTTTGTTGCTCTGCTGTAGAATCGACAAGCTATGTGACTCTCCCTTTTAAAGCAGACCATCCCCTGGCTTCTAGTGTATTGCTGAGTTTCAGAACATGTCCATGGCTCCCCGAAGACACCCTGTCACAGCCCCAACCACCCCCCCATCTCCTGTAGTCATCTCTATTGGTTTATGATGGCTGTTTCCTATAAATCGACCTTTGATTCTGTTGTCATCAGTGATTGGCTGCTTGTCTTTTCCATAATGTTTCTAGAACTCGTTGTTCTAACACATACCAGTATTTCCCTTCCTTTTTTGCCTCAATAACATTCCTTTGCACAGCTATGCCACCCTGTCTGTGGAGAACTGGACATTTGGATGAATTCCACCCTCTGGCTATGACAAACAGTGGGCTATAAACATGTTTTCATTTCTCTTGGGGATGTCTTTAGGGGTGGACTTGCTAGGTCACAGGATACGTCTATGTTTAACCTCTTTAAAAATGTGTTATTAAAAATAACAAGAGCTGAGCCCCGGTGGCGTAGTGGTTGTGCGCCGGACTGCGGCCCACTGGGTTGGAGGTTCAAATCCAGCAGCAGCTCTCCGGGACCAAGACTGGGCCTCCTACTCCCACCACCAGGGGGCAGTGATGCCCCCCCCCAAACAAACAAACAAAAATAACAGATTGCGCTTCAAGTGAAAGTTCACCAAGCAGGCGTGCTTCCCAAACGTATGCCCAACTTGTTCTAAGACGTCAGCTACATTTCCCACGGGATTTCAGCACTGTCCTTGTTTCTGTCCTGAATTCCACAGTTTCTCTGTTTTTCATCCACATTTTCTACCCCATCCTGCCTTCTCATCTTTGCTTTTGGACAGACATGGTCCTTTTGATCTCTTAGTTGCTCCAAGGACATGGTCCTCTTGAGTGTTACTTACTCTATGGACTGTGCTATTTCATGGGTCAGTTTACTGTTTGACGGGATGGTGGACTCCAGGAATGTGTTTAGTTCCAGGTCAGAAGGTTATCTTTGAGTGTGAGTGGGGGGGAGGGCAGGAGAGGGGGTTCCTTTGGTTTCAGTCACACCAGTCAGTTGACCAATTTTTTTGTGGTGAGTTTGAGCTTTTATTATACATTTTCCTCCAGCTCTATCACGGGCCCTCTGTTATGGTCTTGAAGTATTCAATAGCAGTAGCGGGGCACTGCCTAGTTCTTCTGGTCTCAGAGTTAGATTGGCTGTGGACCATCTGGTCCATTAGCCCTTTGAATTTATTGTTCCCCTGAGTCTTTGAGTTTCTTTTTAAAACTTTAAATAAGTGAAAAACAACCAACTCTAAGCAACTTATATTTTTAAAAGAGACTTAGGTTTAGGCTTCAAAATATTGGGCAGAAAGCACAGAGAGCGCCCTATTTCCCTTCCCTCTCCCATCGACCCTTTTTATCATTGTGATTCTTACTTGGTCCGTGGCTCCCATTACTGTGGTACAAGATGGGGTTCATAACACTTTCAGGAAGCTTGTGCTGTCATGAGCAGGCTGGGGACAAGGTCTGTTTCCTTCATCAGCTTCTCAAGGGGTCCTCTAGACTGAAAAAATGATGGGTCTTAAGGATCTCTGTTCTGAGACATACTGTAACCTACATTTTTAGAGCCTTGGTGGTGGTATGGGTATGTGTTGGGCTGCTAACTACAAAGCCAGCTGTTCAAAACCACCAGCTGCTGGTTCAGATAAAGATGAGGCTTTCTATTTCCTTAGAGAATTACAGTCCCAGAAACCCCCAGGGCCAGTTCTACCCTGTACGGTAAGGTGGCTACGAGTTGGCCTTGACTTGATGGCAGTGGGTTTGTTTTTTTTAACCCCTATTTTTACCTTGCACTTCCTTGTGGAGAACACTTCTGCTTATATTCAACGTCACCACTAGACTGCCTAGGAACAAAAAGG
Organism: Nesogale talazaci; assembly: GCA_004026705.1. NCBI lineage: Eukaryota > Metazoa > Chordata > Mammalia > Afrosoricida > Tenrecidae > Nesogale > Nesogale talazaci. Next base: position 18,954 of record PVJH01026947.1, read on the forward strand.
AGAAAGAGGACCTGTGTACCTGCCCACTACTTTCTTGCTTCACCTGCATCCTGGTGGGAGTCCACTTCTTCCCTCCCTGTCCCCCAGTCTTCTCAGATGGGCTTGGGCTGTGGCATACTCAGTCTTGCACCCTGACAATTGGCTGTGTTTACGGCCTCGACTTATTCCTCTAGAGGTGCAGGGAGTCTCCTTGTCCGTCACACCATTTCCCAGAGCTTGACAATAAAGTTTAAAGTTATTACTGTCTAGCTTTTCTTCAGATCATTTTATTGGGGGACTCATACAACTCTTATCACAATCTATCCATCCATCCATCCATCCATCCATCCATCCATTGTTTCCAGCACATTTGTGCATTTGTTGCCATCATCATTCTCAGAACATTTGCTTATGACTTGAACTCTTGGTATCAGCTCCTCATTTTCTCCTCCCTCCCTGCCTCTTCCCTCATGAACTTTTGATATTGTTTAAGTTTTTATTATTTTGTCACGTCATACGCTGTCCGATGTCTCCTTTCACCCACTTCTCATTGTGAATAAGGTGACGGGACACAGAACAGGTCATCAGTTCAAAACCCCTTTTGTTCCAGAGTGACACCCATGGTGCCCCCTCCCTGTGCTTCCTGTCTCCAACCCTCCTTCTCCTAATCTCCTGAGCTCCACCCTGGAGTAAAGGCTTCTGATAAACTTACGAGTTGAGTATTTGAACACTGGGATGCGTTCGTGTCCAGACCTGAAGGGTTGAGGAGGGAAGTGGGAGCTGTGGACATGGGATGTCACTGGAATTTAGGTCTGATGACTTGACCAGAGGACTGCTCCAGTCCAAGTAACACCAGATGTGTCCTTTACTGTGAGGGGTGGTAAGGGGGAGTGTCCCGGGTCAGAAGAAAGGGCGCCAGGCCATTTCCCAGAGTTTGACGGGACAATAAAGACTAAGGTTTTTATTGTTAAGCTTTTCTCTAAATCATTTTATTGGGGGCTCCTATAACTCTTATCACCACCCATCCATCATCCATCCATTGTGTCCAGTGCATTTATATATTTGTTGCCATCATCATTCTCAAAACATTTGCTTTCAACTTGAGCCCTTGGTATCAGCTCCTCATTTCCCGAGCAGTGGGGATGTGGCCGGTAGCTCAGTTTAAAAATTGAAATGTTCAGTTTGGCGACAGTTTGGCCTTTGATTTGTGGTGCCCTCTTATTGAACTGACCCGTCTCAGACTCTTTTTGCTTTAAATCATGAACTCTGGACTTCCCACATGTAGCTGATTGGTTCTATGAGTGAGGGGCCAGAAAAAAACAACATGCACGCACAGCATTTTTCTCCTTTTTACCTAGATTGCTCTTTAGTTCTTATGAAAAAACCAAAATGGGTGTAGTTATAGATACCATCAAATTTGCTGTCCTAACTGGCATGCAAGCATACAAGGTGAAATTAATTCTGTGACATCAGTTACGCTTGCCAGGCACCACTCTCCGTGACCTGCCCCTAACATTGCAGTGAGTACTGAGGATTCCGGTCTCCATTAAGTGGGAACTACCCCCAGTTCTGTTAGTCTGCACCCCAATGGGGGACGTGACGTCGTCTCCACCCTCAGAGCGGTGGTCCAGGTTCTCAATCATTCTCACCCCATGTGGACGCTCCTCTCCTCCCCCAGATGTAATAATGAAACTTCATGGACCCTTCTGGCCAACAACGCCTCCAGCGACATCAGCAAGGTGCGCTCTCCAGACAGGAACATCGTGCAGGGCCGAGTGACCTTTACCAACGTGGAGGAGACCTTCTCTGTGCGGTGCCTGGCGAAGAACCTTCTTGGGACTGACAGCCGGGAGCTGAAGCTGGTGGCCCCCAGTGAGTTGATCAGTGGCTGCGTCTCCCTCCGGCGTCCCGAAGTTGGAACTTAGCTCCTCTCCCCAGGGGGTCAGACAGGTGCGGAGTGGCCCTCAGGACCTCCCCTGAGCATCAGGTGGCCAAACCGCCTCTAGGAGGGACTCCTGCATATCTTGACCATCTGATCCTATAGGCTGGTATCTTCAGTCTAGCCTTCAGGTGTGTGGAGGAGGAGGATGGGGAGAGCAGCACCCCCATCTTGTGGCTCCCCACCACCATTGAAGCAGGGGGAATTCTTCTAGAGAAAGAAAATTCACTGTAGCCAACAGCAGTGTAAACACAATCTAAGCTCTCCAAGTAATGACGCGTAGAAAGTCGAGGCTTCTGCTTATTAAAGCCAGCCACCATCAAGTCGGCTCCCCTCTCCGGGTGACTGTGGGTATGCCAGGGCAGAACTACCCCCACAGGGTTTCCCAGGTTTGACAGTTCCTCAGCAGATTACCAGAACTTTCATCTAAGGTACTTCTGAGCGGGTTGGAGCCTCCGTGTCTTTGGTTAGCTGCTGAGCGTAGGAACTATATGCACCCCATAGACTCTCCTCTGAGGAGCCCTGGTGGCATAGTGGTTACGAGTTGGGCTGCTAACTACATGGTCAGCAATTCAAAACCATCAGCCGATCCATGGAAGAAAGAGGAGGCTTTCTACTCCTGTGAAGAGTTCTAGCCTCAGAAACCCACAGCGGCAGTCTTCTCTGCCCTATCGGCCACTGAGCCCGCCCTGAGTTGATGGCTGGAGGTAGACTCTTTGTAAAGCCTACGCTCAAATTCACATTTTGTCCCAAAGGTTCATTTTCGGAACTTGGTGAGAGAAAGTAATGAAATCCTCTGGGTTTGGGTTTTTTTTTCTAAAGGAAGGGCGAGAGTGGATGTTTCCTGCAAATAAGTTGTTCCAGAGATGGCATCGCCCGTCCCTGTAGTGAGTCAGGATGTCCTCCCACTCCCCTGCACCCCAACAGTGAAAGGGCCCTGGCTTGGGGCCCGGCCTTCCTTCTCCCCCATGAGGACATTGCCCCACCAGCTCTCTCTTGCTCTCCAGCTCTGCGCTCGGAACTCACCGTGGCCGCCGCCGTCCTGGTGCTGTTGGTGATTGTGATCATCTCACTCATCGTCCTGGTTGTCATTTGGAAACAGGTAGGACTTTTTTTCAGGCACTCAAAAATCCTTGATGTCCTTGAGGACAAGGAGACTGGCGGCTAGGTTATGGCTTGGCACAGAGCCGGAGCTAGTATCATGTGAGATGGGCCACATGGAGCATATGTTGTGTGTGCAGTCCGACTGGGCCCACATACTTGGCTGACGCAGTTAACTGAACTTGGGTGCCTTTGGGTTTTGGTGAAACTCAGTGGTGTGTCCTGTCTGGGTCATTTCCAGAAACCGAGGTATGAAATCCGTTGGCGGGTCATCGAATCCATCAGCCCTGATGGACATGAATATATTTATGTGGACCCCATGCAGCTGCCTTATGACTCAAGGTGGGAGTTTCCAAGAGATGGACTCGTGCTTGGTAAGTTCCAACTCATTTTGATCTCCTAAGACTGCCCCGATCCCTTTAAAAACAGAAGAAGAAAAAATGGTGTGCTTGGTTTGAGTTCCCACTCCACAACTCCACAGGCCTTGTTCAGCGACACTGGTTTCATTCTCCGCAGTGAATAACAGTCTCCTTATTTCTATTCTGGTGGTTCTCTTCCTTTCATCTAGTTTCCCTGTCACTGGCCATTTGTCTGCAGTAGATTTGTTTGTTTGTGTTTGAAGGAGCACCCTACTCACAGATGGTATTCTTTACTTTCTAAGTCAACTTGCTATTTCACTAAGAGGTAATCTTGAGGGTGCGTTTCAGTTTAAGGTTTAAAGAACCCCATGGCACCAATTTCATCTGGTTCAGTAAGTCTGGCCTGGTTTGGGTTGTGGAGAGTCTGTGCATCACCACATTGTCCTCTCATTCTCTCATGAGTCACCTGGTGTGGCCCTGAGCAGAATGGCCAAGGCTTGCATGCAAGTAACGTCAGTGTGCATAAGCCTGTGGAGGAATCAGGGTTCCAAGTTTGTGCTTCCAGCGAGCTGGGCCATGGAAATACACTTCTAGAAATAAGTTTCAGTCTTAAAAATGAGTTAGTTGGTAGAAAGAGGATATTAGGTTCAACACACACACAGAACCAGAAATAAAGTATGTACTGGAACTAATAAAAGAGATGAATTTGTTGGCTCGCTCCAAGGATTTTTAAAAAATAGCTCTGCTCCATAACAAATTATAGCGAAGGAAAATTAATTGCCCAAAGAGAGAAAGAGACGACGAGGCAGTCTGGCAGAGACACCCACCGACGGGGCTCGACTTTGGCAACAACACCAATGGAAATGAGACACGCTCCTGTGACGAGAAAGGAGCAGATGATAAATGAATGGAGACGTCCACAAAAGAGATTCTGACCCAGCTTCTTTAAATCTTTCTCTCTACATTTAGAAGGTAGACTATAAAAAGGACAGGAAGGTTTGTAAACTTAAAAAAGACAAAAAGTCAAAACAACCAACACCATTCATTGCAAATATTTCCAGTCTGTCAATCTTGGGTTGAGACCAAGTGCGAAATGCTTTTAATCCAAGGATATTGAAGAAGTATATAGCATTATGCTCCCCCCCCTCCCACTCCCCACCCCCATTGCCTTCTGGCTGAATGGAAACATGACAAAGGCAGGTGAGCATCACCGTGCGAACTTGTGTCCCTGTGGATCTCCTAACGGTGTGCACTGGGAAGACGGTTGAACGCTCTTTCAGCTAGCTACCCGTCTCAGCCCAAAGTAGAGGGGAGCTGGAGTTTACTTCTTCCTTGAGAGGTACTTAGGAGCCCTGCTGGTGCAGGGATTAGGCCTTGGGCTGTCAAGTGCAAGCTCAAAACCACCAGACAGCCCCGAGGGAGAAGGGTGAGGTCTCTACTCCTGTGAAGGGCTGTGTTCTTGGGGCCTTGCACGAGCCGGTTCACCCTGACCTGCAGGATTGCTCGGACTCACTCTGGACTCCGTGGCGGTGAGGTTTTGGTTCTTGTTTTCGGTTGAGAGCTAAGTTAAATCGACAGCACCCACCCCCCAGCGCAAAACCCCAAATCATTCTTGCTGCTCCGAACTGCACATCCTGATCCCAGGGGACGATGTCTGCTCTTGGTTATCCTCCCCCGCCCCCACCCCTGTGGTGCACAACCAGGAATTCACTTAGGGGACTTCAGATGTAATACCCCAGATGGCGAGAAAGGAACAAACCCCTCATATCCCAATAGGCATTGCTCTATCTTGCTGAGTTTACATGTCTCCTTTAGAGCCCACGTAGTGTGGTGGTTAAGCTTTGTGCTGCCGTCTGCAAGGTTGTCAGTTCTAGCTCACCAGCTGTCCCTTGGGTGAGGTTTTTTTTTTTTTTTTTTTTTTTTTGTTCTGTGGATCCCCAGCTTACATCTTTCCAGGTAGTGTTTCTGCAATGCAGATATGCCATCCACCGGGGTCCCTTCCAAGCAGAGTCTTACAGAGCTGTCAGTAGCCAGAAGCCCCAAGGCAGGAGACGTCAGTTGGATTCCCTTGTGTCTCTCCCAACAGTGACCACTGGGCTCGGGTGGCCTTCTGGGCAATGGGCAGCACGAAGGCCAGCCTCTTTTTTGTATCTCATCCCATGGGGTCAGCAGTGTTTTCAATAGAGACACATCTTCAGCAGTTAAGGATACAGAGAGATGCAAGAAGAGGCCTCTGTCTGTGTGCGGCAAACAGAAGGGCAGAGAACCAGAGGGCTTGGGTGAGAGCCACGGAGAGTAAATACCAAGCAGCCAGGGTCTGGCTCAGCCAAGAGATGGTAGACAGAGTGCTCCCACCCGGGATGAGCTCGTGCTCCCCCCCCCCCCCACTCCAGTCTGTGTTTGCCTTTCCCTTGCAAATGTTATTTGACAAAAGCAATTACACTAATTTCCTTCCCTGTGGGCTCAATTCTGTTTTTGACATGATGACTTGGAGGAATAATTATGCTTACTCAATGCAGGAAACACACCCACCCCAGCCCAGCTGTGCACTCAGGAGTTCCGGCCGGCTGCCGGCAGCAGCATGTGAAAGCGGAGGCAGGACTGCAGGCGCTGGCTGGGGTTCATGATGGTTCTCTTTGCCTCCAGGTCGTATCCTGGGCTCCGGCGCATTTGGGAAAGTGGTTGAAGGAACAGCCTATGGGTTGAGCCGGTCCCAGCCTGTGATGAAGGTGGCAGTGAAGATGCTGAAACGTAAGAGTCTCTTCTGGGGAGTTTTGAACCTGGAGGCGACCAAGCGAGCTGTTTACAAATCACACTGTTCTCACAGCTGAAATAATACATGACACATGGAGGCAAATAATAACTGCCAATGTTGACTGGAGAGTTTATGTGTGTCTAGGCAACTTGGTTGCTCAGGATATGAGGGTCCTGGTGGCGAGAGGTACCAGTTGGACTGCCAAAACAGCAAGGTCAGCAACTTGGAGCCACCGGCCCCCCTGAGGAAGAAAGATGAGGCTTCCTTCTCCTGCAAAGAGTTAGAGCAGGAGTCCTCAAACTTTTTTAACAGGGGGCCAGTTCATCTTCCCAGAGACTGTGGGAGGGCCAGAATATAGTTAAAAAAAAAAAACAACCAACTATGTACAAATTCACTGTGTGTCCGGAATGAGTCGGCTGCTAAGCAGGACAGCAGATGTGGTAAAAACACCAGGCAGGGGCTGAGTCCCGGTGGCGTCGTGGTTGTGTGTGGGACTGCAGCCCACTGGGATGGAGGTTCAATTCCAGCGGCGGATCCACAGGAGCAAAGGCTGGGCCTCCTACTCCCACCACCAGAGGGGAGTGATGCCCCCCCCAAAACAAACAAACAAACAAACAAACAAACACCAGGTGGTCCAGATAAATGTCCCGAGTGGGCCGCATGTGGCCCGTGGGCCGTGGTTTGAGGACCCCTGAGTTGGAGTCTAGGACACTCACATGGGTCAGCTTTACCTGTCCTCTCGGGTGGCTGTGAGTCAGCATGGGCTCAGGGCATTGAACCGCTGAGGGTTATTTAAGATTGCTCTTCTTGCTCTCTTGTTGGAAAGTTAAGGGCTTGTGCTGTCCATGACCGGGGTTGTCCTCAAACCAGTTGCTGTCCAATTGACAGCGCCTTTGTGATGGCCCCATAGACACCAGGGCAGAAGTCTACTCCCTTCCACGGGGGTTCCAATGGCTGGTTTTTCACATATCCCTCATGGCCTTTCTTTGGGCAGGCTCGAACTTCCAGTCTTCAGGCTAGCACTGGCTGAGCGCATGAATTGCCTGGGCCACTGCCTTGGGCCACTGCCCTAAAAGACTTTGCTGCTGGGGTTCAGACTCAGTGCCGTCTGCTCTTTCTATAGACTCTTGGGAAATAAAACCGTGTAGAACAGAATCAGCCACATTCTTGGCTCTTCCAGAGCATGGGACATAGGGGGCGCTCCGCTGACCTGATGGTGGATCTGTTTCCTTCACAGCCACAGCCCGAACCAGTGAGAAACAAGCTCTCATGTCAGAGCTGAAGATCATGACTCACCTGGGGCCGCATCTAAACATCGTGAACCTGCTGGGAGCCTGCACCAAGTCGGGTAAGCTGTCAACCCTGCAGGGAGGGCTTTGCAGAAAACACCTTTGGTTGTGCAAAAACACTGCCCGCTCGCTCTCCTCCCCTGAGTGTGCCAGGGGGTAACGTGTACCTTGGATGGAGGTCACTGGATTCCACAGAGCTGGTGGGAGCGCCTTTTAAAAATGAAGAATGAAGGTGGTTGTGCCTTCAGGGGAGAGGATACAGAGTGGACAGAGTCTTCCTTTCAGTGATTGGTCCACGAAGTGCTCCATGCCTCTGCTTGCATACCTCACAAGACGTCCCCATTGCCACTTTGGGCCACCCCGTTGTCCGGATCGGTCTCCCCCCAACCCCTTCCTGCCTCCTCTGTCTTTTCCCTTGGGCAAATGGAAGCTCATTTTCTGGAGCAACAGGTCTTGCATTTCCAAGCATAGCAACCCATGGGTTTTTGGTTCTTCATTTTTTTTTTTTTTTTAGGCATCACTGCCCTTAGGTGGTGGGAGCAGGAGGCCCAGCCTTTGCTCCTGGGAGGTGGAATTGAACCTCCATCCCAGTGGGCCGCAGTCCTGCGCACAACCACTACGCCACCGGGGCTCAGCCTGGTTCTTCATTTTTATAACCCATCCCTAACCTGATTTTGGTCCCTGCAGGGCCTATCTACATCATCACGGAATATTGCTTCTATGGGGATTTGGTCAACTATCTGCATAAGAATAGAGACAGCTTCCTGAGTCACCATCCAGAGAAGCCGAAGAAAGACCTGGACATCTTTGGGTTGAACCCGGCTGATGAAAGCACCCGGAGGTGAGTGCCCAGGGGGACGTTGCTGGGAACCCTTCTCGCATGAGTCTTTCAAAGGGGAGACATGGTGACCTGGCAGACTCAATACTTGTGGACGCAGAGGGAGGATGCGGCAGGTGTGTGGTGTGGAGGGGCCTTGCTGATTCGTATGAGTGAAGGTGAGAGTTGGAAGGGTTTGGGAGCTGTCCTGCTACTTGCTGTGGGTCACCCCCTAGAGGTGGAGGTGCAGGTTGCTCTCCAGCTGACGCCAGGTGGCTTTAAGTCTAAGGCAGCCATTGTGCCATTGATCAGTCGTGCCACCTTCGTAACTGCTGGTATGGTAGGCTATTGTGACGGCTACTGGATGGAGCCACCGCAGGGAGGGTGTCCTTTGTTTATTCTACCTCTACTTTAGCAAACATAATGCAGGTCTTTTTCTACTGCCCGGGCCTGTGCTGTCCTCCCTGTTTGTCTCTACTGGGGATCCATACAGTGACTGAGCTGAAATTTCTGCATCTTGCTTCTAAAGAGCCTTAAGGGAGTATTTCTTCTGCAGATTGAGATTGAGCACGTTCAGGGTGGTATGGCCGTAGACAATTTCTTCTAAGCCTCCTTTCTGTCTGTTGGTTCTCCGGGCATCACCGTATTCTTCGCCAACACCATCGTTCATGTTTCTGTTCCCGGTCTTCCTACTTCACCATCGACCTTTGTGTGCACTGAAGGCAAATGAGGAGGCTAGGGCTTGGGTCAGGTTTGCGATACCTATCAAAGTGACATATTCTCCTGGTGCAATCAGTTGTTGGAGTTCTTGACTGATTTCATGGTCATTCACTCTGGAAACCCCGCTCTGGTGGAGGCGGCTTGCGTGCTGGTAACCCACAATGAACTGTTGGGGTCCCTATCACTGTGAGACTCTAGCTTTGGCTGAACCTGAAATCCATGGAGGGTTAAGAGGAGCTCTCTAGGTTACCAAATCTGGAAAGATTGGAAAGTACGAGGAGTTCACTCCTTATTCCTTTAAATAGTAGTAATTGGCTGCCCAAGCCACACGACTTTTGTGACCTCTGAATTGAAAGTGAGAGAAAGAATAAAGACAATGCAGTGGATTTCCCCAACTTTAAGTGTGGGAGACACACACCTTATAGAAGCTTAAGGCGCTTCTCCACCCGCGCCACCCCCCCCCCCTCCGTGGCATCGTGATTAAGCACTGGACTACTAACCAAAAGATTGGCAGTTCAGACTCACCCATGGGTCCATGGGAGAAAGAAGAGATCATCTGCTTCCGTAAAAGATTTACCTATGCCACATTAAAAAAAAAAAAAAAGATTTACCTAGAGGGCTGCCCTCCTCTGCCCCATAGGGTCACTGTGAGTCAGAATTCCCCCAACAGCCCTGGGTTAGATGGGTGCTGGGCCACGCCGGCGCAGGTGTAGGTACTCAGGGTGCCAAGGTTTCTGCAGATGAGGACTAGAGACTAGCACTGAACGTAAGTAAACAGATAAGTAAATGAGCAATGATGGTCACGCCACCTGACACTTTTGAACCCTTTATATGGATGAGTCCCATCCAGACCCCCACCCCAACATTGTAAAAGTGATTCCTTCTACCTTCTTCCTGACGCTGCCTCTTCCTCCCTCCCTCCAGAGTAAGCCTTAGCTCAGCCTTAGCTCAGGCTGTGTGTGATTAGTGGATTCCCGCCCATCTCCCTAAAGGAAGTCACCTATCCCTGTAGCCTTCTCCCATGCTTCCTGGTACATCACAGATATCACTCCAGATCTTAGGTGGGTTCAACAGCTTGTGCAGATGACTAACCTAAAGGTTGCCAGTTCAAGCCTCCCCAGTGGCACTGCGGGAAAAATGCCAGTCTTTCTGCTTCCCTAGCGACAACAGCCAAGAACACCTTCTGGCACAGTTCTCACTAGGGCATAGGGTGGCTGTGAGTGGCATTGACTCACATGGAAATTATTTCTCAGGGAATTTAATCTTAAATGCTCCCTCCAGAGGGCAACCCTGGCTAAGGTTTCCTTTTCTGTTCCTCCAGTTACGTGATTTTATCTTTTGAAAACAATGGCGATTACATGGACATGAAGCAAGCGGACACCACCCAGTACGTCCCCATGCTGGAAAGGAGAGAGGTCTCTAAGTATTCGGACATCCAGAGATCACTGTATGACCGCCCAGCCTCACACAAGAAGAAATCGATGCTAGGTAGG
>PVJH01026948.1:6563-29460 GCA_004026705.1 Nesogale talazaci
TGATTATATATATGGAAAACCCCAAAAGCTCCACAAAGGGATTACTGGAAACAATAGAGGAGTATGGCAGAGTGGCAGGATACAAGATCAACAATCAGAAGTCAATTGGTCTGCTGTACACATCAGATAAGACCACAGAAGAGGAGATAAAAAAAGAGGTACCCTTCACAATAGCCAAGCATAAATTGAAATATCTAGGAATATATCTGACAAAAAGAACAAAAGATCTATATGAGGAAAATTATAGAACACTATTATAAGAAACCAAGAATGACTTCAAGAAATGGAAAAATATCCCATGCTCATGGATCGGAAGACTCAATATAGTCAAGATGATTGTCCTACCCAAGGCACTATATAAGTTTAATGCAATACCGATACAAGTACCATCCTCCTTCTTCAAAGAAATGGAAAAAATGATTTCTAACTTCATATGGACAGGGAAGAAGCCCAGAATTAGTAGAGAACTCCTCAAGAAGAAGGACATCGTGGGAGGGCTTGCCCTACCTGACTTTCGCACATACTATCTAGCCACAGTGGTCAAAACAGCACGGTATTGGCATAATGACAAATACTCAGACCAATGGAAAAGAACTGAAAATCCAGAAATAAAAACACAAGCATACAGACAACTTATCTTTGATAAGGGCCCCAAAAGTATCAAATGGGAAATAGATGCCCTTTTCAACAAGTGGTGCTGGAAAAAAATGGATATCTACCTGTGGAAAAATGAAGCAAGACCCTTACCTCACTCCATGCTCTAGAATAAATTCCAGGTGGATTACAGACCTTGAAGTAAAACCCCAAACTATTGGGGCCATCAATGAGGGAATTGGGAACAATCTGAGAACACTGGCACAAGGACTACATAGGCTAACAGAAATAGGGAAAGACACAAACACAGAGGAGGCTCAAATAAACAAATGGGATATATTAAAGATTAAACACCTGTGCACATCGAAAGAATTCACCAAGAGAGTAATAAGAGAGCAGACAGACTGGGAGAACATCTTTGGCAATGACAAATCAGATAAAGGTCTTATTACTAAAATCTACAATACCCGGATAGCTTCCAAAAAGAGCAAGACTAACTGCCCACTGAGGAGATTGGCAAAATAATTAAACAGAAGTTTCACAGAGGCAGAAATCAGAGAGGCCAATAGATATATATGAGAAAATGCTCCTGATCACTAGCCATAAGAGAAATGCAAATCAAAACAACAATGAGATACCACCTAACACCCTCAAGGCTAGCCCAAGTCAAAAAGTCAGAAAGTAACAAATGTTGGAGAGGCTGTGGAGACATAGGGTCGCTTATCCACTGCTGGTGGACCTGCAGGTATGTATAGCCACTATGGAGATCAATTTGGAGATACCTAAAACAGATGGAAATTGAACTACTATATGACCCAGCAATTCCCCTGCTTGGCATATACCCAGAAGAGACAAGCAACAATCCACGACCAGAGATCTGTACTCCAATGTTCATCGCAGCACAGTTCACAATTGCAAGGAGTTGGAAGCAGTCCATATTCCCATCAACTGATGAATGGATTAAAAAGCTGTGGTACATACATGCAATGGAGTATTATGCATTGCTGAAAAGCAGTGATGAACGTATGAAGCACGCCACCGCATGGGAAGAACTAGAGGAAATTACACTAAGTGAAGCTAGCCAAGCGCAAAAGGACATGTACAATGTGAAGCCGCTGAGGTAAGCATATTAATAATTTTAAAATTGGAAAGGGGCATCGGGAAAAACTACTCTATAGAGAAAATCCTGGGAGAAGGTCCAGGTAATATGGCAGGGTCCAGATGAAATCTAAGGCTACATATGGTAGCCATCAAGGGGGGAGGGGAGGCAGATGGCGATGTGTAGAAAGGGAAGGGTGCACTAAACCATCAAAGGGGAGGGTATTGTTTATATCTCCACAGGAAAAGAGGGACCAAACTTAAACTCGGAGACCCAGCATGTGAATGCAGCATGACAGCATGGAGTGGAGAACCAGTGGAGGGACCTGAGACCACAACCCCAACCCCAACTATAGGGGCAGCCACCTCTCTACCAGAGGAAGTTGCCTTGGAGGCCAGCACTGAAGCTGAAGCTTGGGGAGTGAGATAAGCCTGACCAGAGCACATGAGAACAAATGAAAGGGGAGGAAGAGAGAATGATGTGCATCCTGGCCCACCAAGCCTTCAGGGCAATAATCCCACTCAGAACAGCTACTGCACAAAGAGGACTGCACGACCAGCCGCATTAAGAAATATGGCTACCCTCGCAGACCCAAGGCCAAATGGGGCCAGGAAGAAGAAGCAGGGTCAAAATTATACCCTGTTGGACACAACCACACCAATGCAAAACACTAAGAGTGTGCAACAGAGCAAAGAGTCACAGATGGAGTGACAAGGATATACTTTGGGGCCAGGGTATTGGCTACCCATCCGACTCAACCATGGGTCACTCTAGGAGGTCAACAACAGACCTTGAACTTTATGCAGGTTCTTATATTGCTATTATTTTTATTATTCTGTTACATATTGTATAGTACATTGAGGGGGTTTCTTACTGCTGTTATCATTGTTTTATTTGCTTAAGTTGTTCCATTTTAGGAGACCTTTCTTGTACATATTGCAACCTCTACAGGTCTATCTAGACAAGATAGACTGGACAAAGAAGTTGGAGGCAAAAATTACAGGACTGATGGCTCCAGGGTAGGGGACATTTGAAGAGGGGGAGGAGGGGGAAAGGTGGTAATGTCGACCAGGCCAGGAAAAAGGGAATAACAATTGATACAAATGCAGGGACAAGGTGGGTGAGAGAAGGCCAATAGGGATTGGTTAATACTAATATAACAGAGAAAAAATACTGAAACCTAAATGGAGAGTGAGCATGATAGTGGCACAAGAGGGAAGCAAATGGAAATAGAGGAAGGAACTGGGGGATAATGAACATTTATAGAGGTTCAAATACAGGTATGTACATAGGGGCATATATTTATAAGTGAGGATGGGGAAAGAGATTAATGTGTATACTTATAGGGTTAGTAGTAGGACAACAGATGGGCATTGGACCTCCACTCAAGTACCTTCTCGGTTCAAGAACACTTTGTTCTATTAAATTGGCATTCCAAGATGCTCACCTTTCCGACATGATCACTGAAGACAAATGTGTGCATAAGCAAATATGGTGAAGAAGCTGATGGTGCCCGGCTATCAAAAGATGGAGCGTCTGGGGACTTAAAGGCTTGAAAGTAAACAAGCAGCCATCTAGCTCAGAAGCAACAAAGCCCACATGGAAGAAGCACATTAGCATGTGGAATCATGAGGTGTCAAAGGGAAGAGATATCAGGCTTCAAGAACTCAAAAGCACAACTTTGCATGCTCACTTTCCTGATATGATCCCTGAGGAGAAATGTGTGCATAAGCAAATGTGGTGAAGAAAGCTGATGGTGCCCGGCTACCAAAAGATATAGCGTCTGGGGACTTCAAGGCTTGAGTAAACAAGCGGCCATTCAGCTCAGAAACAATAAAGCCCACACGGAAGAAGCACACCAGCCTGTGTGATCATGAGGTGGTGAAGGGATCCGGTGTCAGGCATCAGTGAGCTAAAATTATATTATTATTAATGAGGGGGAGTGCAGATTGGGGACTCAAAGCCCATCAATAGGTGAGGTGACATCCTTTTGCAGAGGGGTTACATGGAGGGGATGAGTCAGTTAAGATACAGGGTAGGAGCTATGAAATATGCAACCTTCCTCTAGTTCCCATGCTGCCTCCCACGCACTATCATGACCCCAATTCTACCACATAAAGCCAGCTAGACCAGGAGATGTACAGTGAAGTCGGAAATATGGGAAACTTAGGATAGATGATCCATCAAAACTAGTAATAGGAGTGGTAATACCAGGGGGGTGGAGGGATGGAGAAATAGAAAGGGAGAACCAACTTAAGGGATTTACACGTAGCCTCCTTTCTGGGGCACGGACAACAGGGAAGTGAGTGTTGGGACACATTGTACAGTGTACAGGATGAAAAAATAATTTGTAAATTACTAAGGATTCAAGGGGAAGGGGGGAGGAAGGGTAATATAGGGAGCAGATAATGGGGGCCTGGAGGGAGGGAGAATGTTCTGAGAGTGATGATGGCAATGGGTGTGTAAAAGTGGCCTGCACACAACTGATGTTGTTAGGAATTGTGATGGGAGTTGTAGGGGCCCCCCAATAAAATGATACATTACAAAAAGAAGGGGGGGAGGGGAAAGGTGAGTTTTTTTTAAGAGGGGCTTGTATCAAGGGCTCAAGTGGAAAATGTTGGGAAATGTATGTGGAAACATGCGTGCAAATGTGCTTGATACAAATGATGTACTGAATGTTGTAGTAGCTACAACATTCAACAAAAATTTAAATTTTTTTTTTTTTTTTTTTTAGGCATCACTGCCCTGGTGGTGGGTAGGAGGCCCAGCCTTTGCTCCTGGGAGCCGGAATCGAACCTCCATCCCAGTGGGCCGCAGTCCCGCGCACAACCACTATGCCACCGGGGCTCAGCCCAAATTTTTTTTTTAAAAAATGATGAAACTACAAATAAAAAAACTCCAAACCATGATTTTATTTTAAAAAAAAAGAAAAGAAACTCAACAAGGAGGCTAAAAATCTAGACACTGCAATTAGACAATTTGACCTGATAGATAGCTATAGAGCTATCAACCCAAATACAAAAAAAAAAAACAAAACATTATTTTAAAGCCTACATAGCATGTATTTGAAGATAGACCACATGCTAGGGCATAAATTTAAGCACATTGACATCATACAGATCTCTCTCACTGACCACTGTGCATAAGATTGGAAATCAACAAAAGGAAGATAAAGAAAGTAAGGGTAAACAATTGGAGGCTGCATAACCCTCTCTTGCAAAAGGAGTGTGTAGTGGCCCAATTCATCAGAGATGAATTTAGGAAATTTCTAGAAACCAATGAGAATGAGAAAACGACATACTAAACCTTCTGGGACACAGAAAAGGCAGTCATCAGAGGAAGTTTCATAGCATTACATGCGCACATAAAAAATGAAGACAGTGAAGAGAAAATCTCTGGATCTGAAATGTGAACATAATGCATATAAGAAATACACATTACACTAATTTAGAAAAACATTCTTATATGCATATATAATATGTATAGCACACAGTTTTGTATTGACTAATATTTAAATACTTATATTTTTTTAATAAGAAAACTCATAAGTTTATTTTTAAAGCCGATGACCTAGGAGTAATATCTTGGTGATTTTAAATGTTAAAAAATAATTTTAGAACGAGATAAGCATACCAATGAAAAGATTATAAAGGCTAGAAATACAGGTAAATATCAGTTATTTTATGAACAGTATAGATTATAAAATGAGACATACAAAGTAACAGGAAGGATTCAGTTTAATATTTCTTGATATTCTCACAAAAATTACAATGTGTTTTTCCTCAAAATAAAAAAAAATCTTATGAAAGATTATAACAGAGTCTGAAAGACATCTAAAATTAAAAAAATCTGAAAGCAATTTGGAAAGACTGAAAAAAGGAAAAGAAATAAAACCTAAAGCATTACAGGATATAGCAGAAAAAGTGAAGAAAAAGTGATGAACACTGGCCAACATGGGATTAGTACCTGGTGAAAATCATATAAAATGAAATAAACTAGAAAACATATGAAATATTATAAACAACATCTATAGTCCAACACATACATAATTGGTATTTATAAAAATGAGAACAGATGGAACAGATTCAAACATTCAATAGCAAGGAGGGTACATCGCATAAATTCATATTTGAAAAAAATTTAATTTCAATTATCGATAAGTCAAGAGGAAAAAAATGTATGTCCTTGAAAGATACTATAAAAGCACCTGGCAAAATTTAAAAGCTCCAGTACAAACAATCATATAAATGTGAATGAGATGGGGAGTGGAGACCCAAAGTCCATCTGTGGACAATTGGACATGCCCTCACAGAAGGATCACAAGGAATGAACCAGGCAGACAGGGTGTAGTATATAACACTGGTGAAACATACAACTTTCCTATAATTCTTCTTTTTAATAATTTTATTGGGGGCTCTTACAGCTACTACAACATTCAGTACATCATTTGTATCAAGCACATTTGCACACATGTTGCCACATCAAGTAGATAATAAAGAATATGGTTGTCACCACAATAATCACCAGGTTGCACTTTCTAAGTAGGTGTCCGTTTCCTTCTCCACTTAATTACATACTTCTCTCAAAGATACTCATTTATATAAATAGTATGGTTGAAATTGGAGTTAAAAGTTAATATTTATAGCAATAAAATAGTTACTGACCCCTACTGCTCTGTGTTCTAATATTATTTAGACAGCTTATTAAAAAGATACAAAATTTATGTTACATGAATTCTGATTACTACCAGGCTAATTAAAAAACATTTTTTCCTAGAGGCAAAAACAATAAAAACATTCCATAGTTTTGAGGAAAATGGATTGTTTTGTTTTAATTATTGTTATAAAACACTTTCATGTGCTCCAAGGAATTTTTATTTTATTAAAAATACCACTTCCTTGAAAGTGGAAAATTATAAATTATTCCATTAACAAATCATATAGAACTTCAATTAATCTCTAAATGATAAATTGTTAACTGTGAAGAGCATTCCTCTTCTGGCAAATTCGTTCATCTCTTATTGTTACATTTGTTCTCCCAAATATTATTCTTAAAATGTTATTTGTATATAATCTGATTTAATCAAAGTACACTAAAATCCAGATATAAGAGAAGTATCTTCCTCCACTTTTATTTCAATGACAGCAATTTTTCAGGTAGATGTTTTTATTTTGGCGAGCTAACTACCAATATCCTCGGGATTAGCTGTTCAGCAAGTACCTTCTCATGTGGTGAAGAAAACGAATTACAATTCCTTCTCTTTTTGGAATTCATAGGTGATTTTCATGCCATAACCTTGGATTCTTGTCTTCTTGTCAACTTCCTTTGCTAAAAACGAGTGTGATATTAATGTTTCTATAAGTCAGTATTCATAGTTCACAGCTAAAGAACTTACTACTCTGTTTTGGCATTGAGTTGTCCTCCAAAAGAGAAATGCAACATTTCCCTACTATCCAATATATTAAGACATGATAGTGAATGAGTGTGTATACATCAATTTCCCCAAAGTATTTCTAAAATCAGAATTGCATATTTTGATCCCTTTGGTGTCTTTTTTGGTCTTCTCAAAACATATTTTTCATGGAATATTACACACCCTGTAAAGTACTTATTTCTCATTCATTTACTTTCTTGTTATTCTTTTCACCTCACAATCTGCCTGTTATTATGTTGAGTCATTACAACTAATGGGGATTTTAAGTACACAAGAGTATAATTTCCATTATGATTTTCAATTAAAATATTGTATTCCAAACTACCAGTTATCATCTAAGTCTTTTTATCTGATTAATTTGAAGAAGAAAAGATAAAGATTAAAATTATTTTCAAGTGGTGCTAGGTATGCTAGATCCTGCTGTACTTGATTTAAATTAATTATGGGTCCAAGGTACTTACTTAGCAATCCACTTATTCATTTAAGAACTTGATCTGCTCTGTTGATAATTAGCACTGACTTTTTAACTTTTGAAGTATTGAAATAACATCAATTATGAGTATATATTGATAACTTTGTTTCTTTGTAAGTGCCTAATTTCCTGAATTTTCTATAAGCTTATAATGCAGTTCTAAAAGAATCTACAAGCTATCGGATATGTGAAATTAGAGTACACTAGTGTCCCAAGTCATGGAAGAGTCACATATGAAATAACAGTGCAGAGATCAAAAAGTTTGAGGCCCAAATGCCACTTTAGTATGTATAAAGTTAAATCTGTCTCCATATTTATTTGCTGGAGTGGTTTTCAAGAAAAAAGCAAAGTAAAATAAAACAATTGCTCTGAGTGCAATGACAATCATTTAGCTACCAAGATTTAAAAGAAATATTTAATCAAAATTAAATTTGTTTTTTGTTCACTTTATAAAACAATATATTGCATCTTTCTTACTTCTCTGGCATCAACAGTAGAAGCATAAAGAGTAAGAACAGCATTTCTTCTGGAAGGACATATTATTGAACCGAATTTATGAGGCAAGAGAATTTGAAAGTTTGAAGAGAACCCCTTCAAAATAGCCTAAGAAATTCACAGCACAAAGTTTCCCTTTCAACTGATCACATTTATTTTAGTTTTTGAGGCATCACTGCCCTCTGGTAGTGGGAGTGGGAGGCCCAGCCTTTGTTACTGAGGAACTGGAATTGAACCTCCATCCCAGTGGGCCACAGTCCTGCGCACAATCACTACGCCACCAGGGCTCAGCCCTCAACTGATCACATTTTTTAAAAAGCTATTTCCTAAAGGAAAGCTAATGGTCTTCATTAGGGAGCTAAATTTCCTTTTTTAAAAAAATCATCTTATTGAGGGTTTGTACAACTATAACAATCCATACATATTTCCATTGTGTCAAGCACCTTTGCACATTTTTTGCCATCATCATTTTCAAAATATTTTCTTTCTTTTAATCTCTCATTATATATTGATCTCTCAGCTCCTAACTTCCCCCCTCCCTCCCCATCCTTGCCTCCCTCATAAAACCTTGATAATTTATAAATTATTATTTTGCCATGTCTTACACTGACCGAGGTCTCCTTTCATCTACTTTTCTGTTGTCCATCCCCCAGGGAGGGGAGTATAATTAGATCATTGTGATTGATTTCCCTTTTCTACCCCACTTTCTCCTTCCCCTCCTCTCATTATTGGTATTGAGGGATTTATTGGTCCTGGATTTCCCATGTTTCCAGAGTTAATCTGTACCAGCATAAATCCTCTGGTCTAGCTGGATTTGTAAGGTAGAATTGGGATCGTGATAGTGATAATGGGGGCCATTAAAGAACTAGAGAAAAGTTGTATATTTCATCTGTGCTACACTGCACACTGGCTGGCTCCTCTCCTCCTCATATCCCTTATGGAAGGGATGTCCAGTTGCCTACAGATGGGTTTTGGGTCTCCACTGTGCATGGCCCCTCATCCAAAATGCCATGATTTTTTGTTCTTTGAATCCTGATACCTGATTCTATGGACACCTCACGATCACACAGGCTGGCATGCTTCTTCCATTCAGGTTTTATTGCCTCTCAGCGAGATAACCACTTGTTTATCTTCAAGCTTTTAAGACCCCATATGCTGTATCTTTGGATAGCTGAGCACCATCAACTTTCTTCACCACATTTGTTTATACACCCACTTTGTCTTCAGCAATTGTGCCAGGAAGGTGAGCATGATGGAATTACAGTTTAATAGAACAACGTGTTCTTACATTGAGGGAATACTTGATTAAATGTCAAATGTTCATCTGCTACCTTAATTCTAAACCTATAGATATAAGCATATAGAGCTATTTCCCCATCATCATATATAAATATATTTACATAGGCACATGCCTGTATTTAGACTTTTATAAATGCCTGTTGCCTCCTAGCTTTTTTCCTGTATTTCCTTTTGCTTTTCTCTTGTCCCACTATTAGGTTCTGCCTTCATTTGGGTTTCAGTAATTCCTCTCAGTTACATTGCCTCTGACCAAGCCCTACCAGGCCTCCTATACCCTCCTCACCACCAATTTTGGACCACATGTCATTCCCTTGTCCCTGGGTTTGTTAACACCCCTTCCATTCCCCCTTCTCCCCTTCTTCCATGTCCTTGTGGAAACATCAGTCCCACTGGTTGCAACTCCAGATTGTTTATCCCACCTATCTTATCTAGATAGACCTGAAGAGATAATAATATGTTCAGAAAACAAGACATAGCAAAAGAAAGTGACAAAAGAAAATAACAACAACCAAAAAACAAAACAAGAAAGAAAAGCTTGTGAATAGTTCCAGGTCTGTTTATTGACCTTTAGGAGTGTTTTCTCATTGAGTCCGATGGATACCATGCCCTAGCCCCAATGTCTACTCTTGGTATTCCCTGCACACTTTGTAGCTCTGTTTCCTTTGCTTTTCTATTGCACACACTTAGTGTTTGCTTCTGTGTGGTGGGGTCAGATCATACACAATTCCTGCACCATTTCTCCATTGTAGTCCCCTGTAGTGCTATCAGTCAGTGATGGACGTCATGTTTCCTAGAGGGGCTGATCCTATAGTCCTATCTAAGCTTTGGCTGCTCTCAGCAGCAATGTCATCCTCAGGGCTTGGTGGCCCAGGATGTGTTCTTCTTTCTTTTCTTCCCCCTTCATTTGCTCCTTTGTGCTCTAAATTTCATTTTTTACCCACACTTTCCCCCTGCCCAAAAAAGTCAAGTAGGAGAAATATGAGACTAGAAATTGAATAAAAAACTTAAGCAAACAGATGCTTAAAATAATAGTTAGGGTTATATCAATAACTATTAGCAGACAAAAGTGTGAAGTCATTTTAGCAACTATGAAAAACAGCTTCTAAATGTGAGTGTGCCTGATCCAATGTTTGGCAAATAATTATCACTTGCTAAAATGCATTCACTTAATTATGCCTCTTCTTTTAGTCTTCTCTTGTGGTACTCACAGATACTTTTGCACTGTCCCGGTATCTCATAGTATCTTTATGCTACATTTACCAACCCCTCTCTTAGCAATCAAATGTACACCAGATAAGTTCCTCTATTTTTTCATGGAAATTCAATCAGTTGCTAATATATTTTTGTTGCTGATGCAAAGAATCTGATCAATTATTTCTCATTTATAGATGAACACCACTTCATAAACTTAAGATATGGTCCCTTCCAGAGCTATTAGCATCTTAAGAAGGAAAGTTAAAAATCTCATGCCAAAAGACTTTTGCAGGCACCAGTAGGGAGCTCTTTGGTGTGTGATTCTGATATTGGAAGAAGCACTATCTTACGCTCCTTTTAGCTGCATACATGGACTTCAATATACTCCAAAGAGTCATTGAAACATGAGACATACATCTGAAAGGTCTCACTAGTAATAACAGACTGGATAGGTATTACACAATACACTCAATAATAACTTATATTACAAACTTTTTTTCTGTCCTCCTTTGGGATTGACACTAGCAGTGATTAAGTGGTTCTATTTCTCAACTCTTCCTTCTTTCTGAAAGTGCTATTAATAGTAATCCTCTTAATAGTTGGCTTTGGTAATTAATTGGGTTCTTATTGAGATATGTGAAAAAGTTTGCAAACTTCGTAGTTTGAGGCATGATCTCAAAGTTACAGTGATTAAACTTTCCATTGACCCTATTGATATATGAAACCTGCAGGTTTCACACCACTCTAATGAACATTCATCCATAATATTTTCTGAGAAAGCCGGTTGTATCTCTAACTGAATCAGATGTCTGACAATAGTAAGTCTAAAAGCTAGTCCTCAACAGCCTGTGCCCTTTGTTTATGGTTTTCCTGCAGGATGCAATGATTGTTTATAACGGTATTTTTTTAATCTGTTTTAACATGTTCCACTTTAACATACCATGAATCCATTATTGGACCTCTTCCTTCCATATTTAAAGTCTCTTTACTCCACACCAATTCAATTCCACTTTTGTAGGCACCCTATAACCCTGATGATGTCTGCTTGCCTGCCCTGGCATTTTTCATACCTTGCAGATACGGTATAATAAATTAGCTAAAGTGCCATTTATTACATGCTCATTCTGTGTTACGTACAGTATCTCATTTCATTCATACAGTAACCTAGAAGTTAAATACTATTATAATCACTTTACCCTACAAGACTCAAAGAGGTGATGTAATTTCCCAAGATCATACAACAACTAGTGCATACAACTGGTTCATATAATAACTAAACAGAATTGGATTAAAACACAAGATTTTCTGACTCTGTTTGACTTCCCACTTACTCAAGTGGATTTTCTTCCACTATGCGAATTCCATATTACCTGTAGAAACCTCAGTGTTCAAGGAGCCTCAGAAACCAGGAGGAGCAAAATTGTGGAAGACAGTGGAACAATTGACTTCCTTTTATTACGGGGACATAACGGATACCATAAAACACATCCATGTAGCAAATATATATCTTTCTTATAAACAAGGCCCCTTAAAGTTCTCTTAAAAGCTTTTGATACCAAAACTATAAGTATCAAAGAAGAGAGAGCTATTCTTCATTATGAAGTTATAATATGCAGCTGACCTTGCTTAGTGGGCACAAACATGATGTTTACCCATAATACTTGAAAAAATGCATCAGACAAAATCCAATAATCTAAGAAAAATATGCTGAGGGAAATTATTTCTTAGTCCCCTATTTTTCTTACTGTCTCATAGGTTCAGATTTAAATACTGAAAGCAATAACATGTATTCATTTAAAAGTTGAACTTTGGAGTAAGACCAATTAAAGCCTAAATCCCGAACATACAACAAACTATAGCTTGTTCCTTAAATTTTCTAAGTTTCAACTTCCTGATCTGAAAACTGCATATTATCATAGTGTTGAATTTAGGGTTTCGGTGTCAGCATTAAACAAAATAATACTTATAAAACAATATGTATATAGTAGCTTATAACTAACATTATTATTGTTTTGCATATTTCACAAGAATATGACTCAATATTATATCTTATGCTACAATTCATTTAAATGCTTAGTGCTAGTGTTTGGTCAGTCTCTCAAAATAATAATAATTCTTTTCAGGTACAGTGTTTTTGGTGTACACCCTAACAGACCATTATTAGAAACATAAAATCAGTTTTTTTCCAAATAAACAGCATCTATTCACAGAACTGAAAGAAATTATCTGTGTTTAATCTTAGAATTCCTTTCTCTAAAGCTCTATCCATCACATTACCTGTATTATAATCAGATAAGTCACTTACTTCACAATAGTCAGGCCTAGGCTTCATAGAATGTCAAAGTTCAGGGTCCTTAAGAACGGTATAGGGTCACAACGCACAGTATGCGCTATGAAAAAGTAATAGCAATTTGTAAATTATTAAGGGTTCGTGGAGGAGGAAAAGGGGGGAGGGAGGGGAAACATGGGAAGCTGGTACTGGAGTTCTGAGTGGAAGGAGGATGTTTTGAGGGTGATGATCGCAACGAGTATGCAAATGTGATGTGCATACATACAATTGACATGTGTATTGATTGTGATGGGAGTTGTATGAGCCGCCAATGAAATGATCTATAAAAAAAATAAGTATAGCTTTTTTACTTTGAAGAAAGGGTTTTAGTGTATATCGAGGCACATCTCCTTGCTTTATTCCAACTTCAAATAAACATTTATCTAGAGCAGTGACACCAAACTCAGAGGAAATTGAAAAGTTTCCATTACTAAACTCTGTGAATAATGGGTCAGAATGTTGATTTACTATGAAACCCAATGGTTTAGTGGATACTAGGTGAGAGGAAAGTCATCGAAGGGAGAAAGATCAGACTCTCTCCTCCCATTCAAAGAAGACAATGGGGACCCAGTAGCAATGAATACAAGAAGGAAGAAAATATATTGGAACTGTTGGTGGTAATGATTGTACAACTCATTTTGATATAACCTAAGTATATATGTGAACAATATATGAAATATATGTGAATGAAATGATTTTTTAAAAAAGAGTAAAGTCTGGGACATCTAAAAGGTTAAGTGTCAAATAGTATTAAGTATTAAATGGTATTAAGTTTGGTGATAGGTTGGATATAATTCTAAATCCTGAAGATATGATGTTGCAATGAATAATGTGATGAACAAGAAAAAAACACTAGGTGTCACTGAAAGGGTAATATCTCAGTAGACATTTTATATGCTAATTAGCAATTTGAAGCAGAAACCTTTCATTATCAAGAATATAAAATGCCTCTTTCTCGCTAGTTCTCATGCAATATTCTGAAGACTACACTGAGTTCTATAATTGTCGTCATCAAATTAAGTTTTGTATTTGAGAACACTTTTCTAGGAAGCCTATCCAACATTGCTGTGATGTATGTGAGGACTAATATGTCCACTCTGTTGAGGATCACTCTGCCACTTTGTTTCCCTGATCATTAAAAGCTAACTTTTTTATAAATTTGTATCCTAGCCATGTCATAATGTAGTAGTCAATATGCAAACTATCTAAATATAGAAAAAAGGCCAAAATAACTATTAAAAGTAAATTTTAAACTTTCTCCACCATTCTAAATCTCCTGGATGACACATGAATTGTCTAAAATCAATCAGACTAAGTAAAGGGAGAAACAAAGGAACACAAAAAGCAAAATATTAGGCAATGTAATTCTTACCATCTATTTATCTTTGATGGCACATTTGTCTAACCATTAAGCTACTAATGGAGAGGTTGGCAGTTCAAATCGAAGAGCACTTTCATGGGAGAAAAGTGAGCTGCTCTTATAAAGATTACAGCATTGGAAATATTTTGCAGTGTTTGGTTGAGTTTTCTAGAAAAACAAAACCAAAACATGCATAGGTACATAGGCTGACTAAAGAACCCAAGGGAAATTTCAATTACTCATGATCTCAATATTTGGAGAGGTAGAAATAATCATGAATACTGTGTATTTTTTAAATCAATGTTAAGGGCTAAAAAATTCATAATAGCCATGACAACATGATTTTTCCTTTACCAATCCAGTAATTGATTCATTGCAGGATTTCTCTGAATGCAACTGTCTTCACAGACTTCCTTGTCAGTTCCATGTGGATATAAGACTAGTCTTCATAGAGAAAACATTTACACAGTTGACAAATTTATGTGAATAGCAAACAATTCTTTTTATATTAGAGAATTTTCATACCAATTTATACAAAAATCACCCATGCTTATATATGCAAACAAGTATTTATCCTTGGCTCAAGAAGCAATAAGAAAGAAATAAGGGTTTATTTATATAAGGCACTCTGTATTATAAGCACTCTCTTTCACTGCACATAGCAGTCATGTGTAAGTCACTTTGAGAGGCAGCTTATATTCTTATACTGAGTACTCAGGAGATAGGGGAAAATAATATAATGAGTCTATTTTAATATGGACTTTTATTAAAATTGCAATGTAAATATCCAAGGAGAATCATTTTTAAAGAAGTATGGCCACTTCATTTTATCATACACCAAGTGAAAAAAGTAAATCCAGAAAACAACAACTTTAAAAAGCAGATACTCATAGAGCTTACGTGCTTTGGACAAGTTCATATGAACATTACAGTTTGTAAGTTAGAAGAAGTTTGAGGAATGTTGTATCCTTCTACAACATTCTAGGAATGTTGTATGCTTCTCACATACCCTGATATATGAGACTAAAATATCTTAAAAGACCTGTCAGCAAACTAGTAATTCAGTTACCTTTGCTCAGTTATTTGGGGTAGAAGCCATATGGTTTTTGAACTTTAGACAAAATGATTTAATAGACTAATTTGATTAAATGCAAACATAAATTAATGAGGTTTCCTAAATAAAAATCAATGTAATATATTATTCGTTTATTTAATTTAATCATAACACCATTTACTATAACATTTAATGGAAATGACTAAACACAATAGCAGAACCATCTATCATAGACTGCCTCAGTAAACCCCCAGTTACAGGAAAGCTCTGTAGTGATGAATAAAATGCTCCACAAACAGATTGAAAGGGAGAAAGATGCAGCTAAAAGTAAAAGTGGCATTAATAACATTTCTAGTGGAATAAATGCTGAAAAAGAAGATTGTCCAAGGCAATGCTGATAGAGAAATTTTAAAAGACTAAGTAAATAAATCATCTTTACATTTGTGATAGCACAAGGCCCTTCTTCTTACTCCCTTCCTCTTCCTCCTAGGGCTAGTAGAATAGCAGTGATAGTACCTTTTAATGTCCATGACAGCAAACCAGAAAGCAAACTCAAATATGTTTCCTGTATCTGGTTCACATTCCCTAAAATCATGTTGTATATAGAAAGTCACATTCCAAATCCAGAATCAGAGTGGAAAAACACTTTATATTTGAATGATAAAATGCAGTTTAATTACTGGAGCAGGAATGGAAATAACATTTACCCACCCACTGCCATCAAGTGGATTCAAACTCACAGCAGCAGTACATGACAGAATAGAACTGCTTCTTAAACAGTACATCTGTATGGGAGCAGGCAACATCATCTTTCTCCATTCAAAAGGTTAAAACAGTGGTTCTCCACCTGTGGGTTGCAATCCATTTATGGGTTGAATGACCCATTCACAGTGCTCCCCAAATTCATAACAGAGCAAAATTACAGTTATGAAGTAGCAGCAAAAATGTTATGTTTGGGGGTCACCACAACATGAGGAACTATATGAAAGTGTGGCAGCATGAGGAAGGTGGAAATCCCCTGGGCTAGAGGAGTTGAACCACCCACCTTCTTCTTAGCAGCCCAATGCTTAAAGACTGCAATACTAGAGCTCCTTCGGACTCTCACGGTTTGATAAGGTGTCAAGCCCTAATTATATAATGAAAATTTGACAGATAGTAATTGTCCCAGGATTCATGGGTCATAATAAGAGAATAGAAAAACAACCTAAATTATAGTAAGTATATTATTTCAACTAATGGAGAAAATGTGTTTACTAAACAAAATATGTGGGAACATTTGTTTATGATTTTAAAAAATCTTTACCGCACATATCGCACAACTTCTGATTAAAAAATGAAGCATAAGAGGTGAAAACAGAAAATCTAGAAAACATGTGGATAAATACAGAATTGGTCTTAGAAAAAGTAAGAGGTTCTGAATCTCATAGGAAAAATAATCAAGGATAAAGCATAAATAAAATGAAAAAAATGAAAAGGCAAACACATAAGAAAATAGCCCAGACAACTGTTCAATACACTTTATACTTAAACTTAAAAAATAAAAATACTAAATGAGAGAGAGCGCCGAATCCTAACCACTAGACCAACAAATCTGGAATCGTAAGAGATAAAATCAAGCGGCTTCAAGAAGACTTGGAGAAGAGTTGACCACTGTGGACCGGGCTCAATGGACTGTTGCCTTACCTCTTGCCACTTTTGGGCCCCCTCGTTAGTTTATTGCTTTTGCTTTCATTACGGCCAGTATTATTCAACAACCCCATGGCATTTATTAAGTAACAGATTGAGACCATTCAAGCAAGGCCCCTTCAAGTTCATTATTGTCACTTGGAGATGAGCGATCTTGAACAGAGTGGCACATACAACTAGTATGTGATAAGACTCTCTGCCTCCATGAGCTGAACTTGACAGCCAATGACAGGTAAGATCAGGAGCACTCTTTACCAAGCTAAGACAGGCCATGGTGACATTAGAAGGCCATTGACCCATGACAGGTAAGGACAGAGTGTGTGTCCTGACAACCTAAGACAGGCGGAGTTCCCAGGAGGATATTACTTGAAAAAATAAAAAAGGGGGACTTGTCCAGTGCCATCCAGCCCAGACGTGCTTGACCTGACTACAGGCCGGATATGCCTGAACTCTCTTGCAGTTTGTTGCCTGGGGTTTGTAGTTTGTTGCCTTTGTGACTGTAAACAGCCCTGGCCTTTGAAGCTTGACTTGCAGCAGTGCTGCCATTCACTTGTTAATTTTGAAGATCACCAAATGCTAATTGCCTAAGCTTGCTTGCCCTATAAAACTGGTTTACTTCTCCCAAATAAAGGAGACTTTATAAAAAAATAATAATAATTTAAAAAAATTAAAATAAAAAAAAATACTAAACGAAAATCCCAAACCAAATCCACTGCTTCCAAGATTATTTAACTTAGAGTGACCTTGTAAGACAGAACTTCTCCAGATGGTTTCTAAGGGTGCAATTTATTATTTAGCATATAATTAAAAAATCATATAATTCAATAGTTTGATTTTATTAAGAAAAATTGTGCAATCATCTCTACAATCAATTTTAGAAAATTTGCTTCCTTATTGTGGTCTTTTCTATTAGCTTCTCAGGTACCCCGCATTTCCTGGTCAAGCACCTATTAATTATTAATCCTGTACTCTGTTTATAGATTTACCTATCCTCCCTGATACAAATACATATATGCTTTACATATTCAGGAAATATAAATTATATGATCCAGGAAATATAAATTATAAAATCAATACCAGACGAGTGAACTCTATCAGAGCTTAAATTCTAAGCACCCAGTTTGATGAAGACTATGGATTACAGTCTAAGACCAAAATCCATCTGCAGGGTTTCTGCCAACCGCATTACCTTTGTCCTTTAGAGGGACTGGTAGAGTGGCAATCTTTTCCGTTGTCAGTCAAGCACTTATGCACAGTGACACCAAGACTTATAATAGTACTAGTAATACTCAAGTAAAAATAGAGAAAAAACAAGAAAAAGCAATTCACATCAAAGGGATGCAAATTGACAATTGATACAGAATATAAGATTTATGCTCTCAGTTTCAATGACAGGAATATTAAAAAATTCTTTTAATCAAATTAGTCACATTTTTTTAGATTGATAGTACTCAAAGTTGAACAAGGTTGAGTAAAATGAGCACACTCTTAACTTGCTTCAAGAACTATAAATTAGTGCAATAGTCTGTAACAAAATGGAAAAATTACATCAAGAATTTTTAAATGTGTATATACTTTAACCTAATAATATGTGCTGTAGTGTATTATAATAAGTAAATATCAAGAAAACTAAACAGAATTTATGTATGAGGAATACCACAACCTTTTAAGAATGAAAACACTGGAAACAACTCTATAACCTAAAATGGAATTCTAATTGTTGTTTTATCTTCCAATATTTAATTCCCATAAAATACAGCAATTTTTAAAATCAAGTTATGAAATCATATTTAACAGTAAAAATCTTAGACTAGAATGTTAAGGGAACCTGTCCAAATACAAATCTGTATATAGAAGAGACTATCCCAATCATGTAAGAAAATGCTTGAAAAAGACAGGAAAACATGTCCTAATCAAATAAGAGTCATAACCTCTGAACAGTGGAATCATCAATTAGTTTTATTACTATTCCTTATTCTTTTGACTTTAATTTCATTTTTATAAGGAGAAATTGGAGGATACGAAGGCATTTGATTATCCAAGTTATATTTAACTTTTTTTTAAAACTCACTGCCATCGGGTCAATTATGACTCATAGAATTCTATAGGACACAGTAGAACTGCCCCTGTGAGTTTCCAAAATGATAACTGCTTGCAGGGTAGAAATCCCAGTATTTCTCCCTTGGAGTGACTAGTAGTTTCAGACTGCTGACCTGTGGATTGCAGCACAATGTGTAACCACTACGTAACCAGGTTGCCTATCCAACTTACAGTAGTTATTTACATACAAATATATATTTTTAATTTTTATCATTTTATTGGGGGCTCATACAACTCATCACAATCCATACATCAATTGAATCAGGCATGTTTGTACATATGTTTCTTTCATTCTTTTCCAGCACTTTATTTTCTATTGAATCCTTGGTATCAGCTCTCCCTCTGCCACAACCAATGACAGATTGTACATTGATATTTTTTTCATCTCTCACACTGACCGCTGTCTCCCTTCCCCCATGTTTACTGTTGTTTTTCCCACTGTATAGTGTTGTATGATTATGTGTCAATCATTATGATCAGTTCCCCCTTTTTCCCTTCCTCTCCCTCTCTTTCCCCTACCCTTCTGATATAACTATTCCCACTCCTGTTCTGGGTTCTGTGTGTCGTGAGCTCCCCCCTCTTATCTATAACTTTGTGCATGTTCTGATCTAGTCTGAATTGAGAAGCAGCACTGGGGTCATCATAGAAGTGGATGAGGAAGTTTCAAGGAACCAGAGGAATATAGTGTGTTTCATCTATGCTTTACTGCACCCTGGTGACTCATCCCTTCCCTGTAGAACCCCTGTGTGGAGATTGTTCCACTATTTACAGATGGGTTTTGGATCTCTGCTCCAGTCCCTCTGTGTGCTAGAAAAAACGAGATAAAGATGCCTGAAGTTTTCTTGACTTAGACCAATTTAGATGTCTAAATTGCTTGGAGTAGTGATAAATATAGATCCCACAATTTGGAGAAAATTTCACTCGTAAAGTGTTGCTGAATTTTGATCTTTGGGAATTCCACCCTCATCTGATATCCTAGGATAAACATTTTTGAGTTGATTTATTTCCAAGCATCAGTTTTCTTTTCCAACAGAGTTTAAAGATTTTTTACAAGTCGTTCAATGTTACATCAGAAATTCTTTCAATAAGCAGCAGAGCATCATTTTAACAACAAAAATGATATAAAATAAAGACCAAGATTTAATCTTTGTGGAAAACTTTTTGCTTAAAAATTGGTTAAAGAAGGACTTTTTTCTTTATAATGCCAAACATTCTACTTTGGAAAGTACCATTTAATCTCTCCTCAAAATCAAAGTGTTACTCTTTCTCCTGCTACTTTTTATGAACTAGAAGTGCTTGCCAACTTATTTTGTTTCATTCCTTCCTCTCTACCTCAACTACAATTACTTAGCAACAGAGGCAAAAATAAAAGTGGAGAATAACATGAGAGTTGATGGAGGAAACAAAGGAGGACTAAGCCATAAAACTCAAGGGACAATTTTTGAAAGCAAATTCATCTCTGCTACTAATGATTTCATTTTTCCCCAGAAGATTTGCTCTATGTATTCATAAAATGTTTTGCTTAGTTTTTCCTAGAACTATCTAATAGGTAAAACATTATAGATACTTTAAAATGGGGAAATACTTTACTTTTTATGAGGAAGAAAAATAAAACACAAAAGGAAAATAGGAGTTTACGTAGTTTGATCAATTACAAGCTATATTTTTAAAATTGCTATTGTACAGGTGTCTCACTAGCTGGATATAGGAGAGGCCTTTCTACTAGCAATTTCTGTATCTTACCAACACGGATAGTCTTTTCTCTCCACATTTGTCTGTCAATTCTTAGACAAATTATCTAAATAGCTAACTGAGTTTTTTCCTTCATTTCATCAGAATGCTATATTTTCTGGATTATAGACATTGATTCCCTAATATATAATTCCCCATCCTAACACAATCTGAGAATGACCTTTTCTCAACAGCGTTCTAATTCTACACCATGGACTAAAATTAATGCCATTATCAATGGACTAACTTTATGCCCCAAGAGGTTGCTCAATCATATTCTTTAACATAATAAGATAGTTATGTCTGTAAAGCAAGCGAGAGACATATGTAAATTATAGATATATGAATGGATTGAGTGTTCACACTTAATTCTAGCTGCAATCTGAGAACAATTAATGCTTATGACATTCCTCTGCTCTTGAAAAAAAAAATCACTGAAATTCGAGTGCTACAGCCAAGTCTTGCAAAGAAAGTAGAGAGTGCCCAGTTATTAGAATAGTTGTCTGGGGTCTTAAAGACTTGTCTTTGAACAAACAGCCATCTGGATGAGGACTCAACCGGGCCCACAGAGAAGTACACTATCTGTGTTAGTCCGGATAGACTAGAGGAACAAATTTCAGAGACACGCATATAGGTATAAGGAAAGGGTTTATATACAAAAGAAATGTGACACAAGAAGGCATCCCAATCCAGTCCAGTGCAAAGTCATAAGTGCAATATTAACCCATATGCCCAAAATCAGTCTATAAAGTCTGCTTCTACTCAGGAAGTCACAGGTCAGTGGGTGCAAAATTCTGGCTCTGGCATGGGTCTCCCCATGGCTCCTCGCTTCCAGGGCTCAGGTCCATCAACAGCATGCCACTCCAGCTTCAGAGGTCTGTCTTCATCAGGGCTAAGCCGTGTGGTCTTTCCACTGGCTACTCCAGCCTCCCAGCTGCCACCATTCTGTGTTACCTGTAGTTAATCATCTCTCTAACTAACTCCCAACAACTGGGGAAATACCGCGAGATTTCCCAGTCTCAGGTGAAAGCCTTGCCCTCATCGGCTACTCAATGGCTTTCTCCTGATTAATAGGTCAGACTCCACCCCTACATTTCAATTATAAAATTAACATAATCACATGACTGCCACACTATCCTATATAATCCAAAGATTGTGAATGTAAAAATACTTACCTGAAGAAGAAAATGTTATTAGAGCTTAAATTGTAAGCTAGGGTAGACTAGAGGAACAAATTCAAGGACATGCATGTAGATAAAAGGAAAAGGTTTATACACAAGAGGAACAGGACATTGAGCCCAGTCCAGTTCAAAGTCATAAGTCCGATATTAAGCCATATGCCCGAAATCAGTCTATAAAGTCTCCTCTCAACTCACGAAGTCACAGGTCAGTGGGTGCAGAATCCCGGCGCTGGCAGGGCTCTCCACATGGCTCCCTGCTCCCAGGGCTCAGGGTCCATCAAAAGCAGAAGCAACTCATCCCTGGCAGAGGTCCCCATGTGGCCGCCCCACCTTCAGAGGTCTGGCTCCATCAAGGCAAAGCTGTGTGGTCTCTCCGCCAGCTGCTCCAGCTTCTCGGACGCTGCCATCTTGTCTTGTCCGTGATTCATCGTCTCTGAGACTAACTCCCAACAACTGGGGAAGGTAGTTTCTCATCTTCACAAGGGAAATATCGCGAGATTTTCCAGAAGTCTCAAGAGAAAGCCATGCCCACATAGAGGCCTCATTGGCTACTCAATGGCTGTCTCCAGATTAACAGGCTAGACTCCACCTCTACATTTCAATCATAAAATTGACATAAGCACATGACTGCCACACCCAGTTTTTAGAAGTCTATGGATAACAGGGGAAGCCTTACTCTGTGTCCTTACTCTGTGTCCACTCATGGATAAAACCTCCAGCATTTCCCCTCTGACCACAAACCAGGGATGTGAATAGCCTTGCTATCATGTAAAGTGCATTGTCTTTTGTTGTACTTTGTTTATCTGTATTTTGTTTGCTTATCTGTATATGAAATCCAGGATGGGTAAAGCTGTAAAGACGGTGACTAC
>PVJH01026949.1:0-29357 GCA_004026705.1 Nesogale talazaci
GCGTGCAGGTGGAGGGAGGGGGTTAGTGAGCATCACAGAATGCCAGTTTGTTGAACAAAGTGTTCTTGTATTAAGGAAGGGTATGAGCAGAGGCCTAAGGCCTGCCTGCAGCCTCAGTGTATTGTCTTATAAATATATGTACGTAAGCCAAAACCTCTATTGTTATGAATTAATGTATTTGCATAAGTGGGCACCTCTGTTGATCTCCCTGTCTATGCCTTTGCTTCCGAGACCTTACCTCTGTTTCCTTTTGCCTCCTCCTGCCCCGCCATCATTCTCCCCCTTCTTCCCCCTCTTAGTGCTGACTCTCCACTAACTTGGTGTTGCTCTAATACACATAGGTTCTCTACCCTCTCCTAGATGCTGGTCCCGCTTCCCTAGTTGTTCTCCTGATTGTATATATATTTTAAAGAATAACTGTGACCCCTTCTTCACTGTATTATGTCCTTCCAGCTCCAACAGGTGTTTGGAGGCTCTGGACTGCCAGTAGTTGGCTCTTTTCTTTCTTGAACCTGAGTGCGTTTCCTGATACTTAAATACAGCTGTGTTGATCGAGTCAAAGAAATGAATGGATTTCACTAGGTGGGCCAGTGTTTCTTGTGTTACTCTGAACGAGTAGAGACTTGGCTTTCTAGTTCTTTCTCTAACTACACCCTTGGGCAAGTTACTCGCTGAACCATAGTTTCTTCTTCTGTAAAAGGAGTAGACCTAGTCAGAGGAACTTTCAACTTCACAAGACTATTAGTCTTGTGGCCCTGAGTTCCCAGGCAGCCTTGAATTCAGTGGAGAGCATCAATTTGTGAAGTTCTCAAAAACGAATAGGGGGGGCTACACAGATCAGTACTCTAGGGAAGGATGAGGGAAAGGTTCAGGGAGGCTTCTTTTGAAAAGTGTCCCAGGGTTATTTCCGCTTCAGGCTCCGTCACTGAAAGTATTTAAGGGTAAACAAATGACCTCTTAACTGGGGGTGCTGGCGTGAACAGGGCACGGGGCTAGATCTACCCCGAACACTGCGGGGTCCGCTGGAAAAATTGTTCTCAGACGGGACTTAGAGGAGGTATTTGTACAAAACTTTTGCATCACTGGGTTATAAATACTAAACTTTTCTGATTGCCAACCTGGAATAAGAAAAGAAAATTTAGAGGGGTTAGATCATGTAAAAGAAGAAGCTAATGAAGACTGGCAGGAGAATTTACTGGAAAAGTTATTTATGTGATTGGGTGGTTTCATGTAAGTTCAAAGCATGTAATTTTGACTTGGGATGAAGTGTATATACTTCAAAGGCTGCAGGCCATTTAAGAAGCTACATTTAGACCTGGAAGCCTTTGTGGGTGAAGACAATCACTTTTTTTCATGATCTGAAGTTTCAGGAACCGTCCACAACTGGTTTTTTTCCTGTATAGAGCTGAAACCAGTTTTTAAAAAAGTAATGTTTTATTTATAGAGCTGATTATATAAAATTTATCATTATTGATCTATTAAAAGTAGAGTGTAATTCGATAATACAATTTTATTTAATGTCATGGATGTGTCCACTAGCTTATTTCTTAAGTGGTTTTTCTCATCCAAATCTTACCTCGCACTCTGCTTTTGATTGCAATTTATATCTGAATTTTTAAATCTTCCTCTTCCACTCAACTCTCTTAACTGAAGTCTATCAAGTTTCACCCCACCTTACATTTGGATCTTGAACCAGCACTTGAAACTCCATACAACAAAGACATTATCTTTCTCCACAAGCCTGCCCTTCCTCCTGCTTCTGTCATTGTCACTGCTCAGCTGCCCGTGGTGCCAACCTCAGAGCAGCACGTGGTGACGAGCCTCCCTTCCCCGGCCCCGGCATGTTCGAAGGCCAGCGTTTTTATTTCACTCGTGGACACTCAGTGGGCAGCTAAGTGCAAGGTCAGCACTTCAAGAGCACCAGCCTCTGGCAGAAAGGCAAGGCCGTCCGCTCCCTCCCCCGTGCCATCAACTCTATGGTAATGAGTTTGGTGTGCCTGTGCAACTTTTTGATAGCCGACCTCCTTATTGTACTAGAAACCTAGGTTCATTTCTTACCCTGGTTGTTCTACTGACCTTTAAAAAAATATTTTTTAAATAAAAAATTTCACATACTTCCATTAAGGAAATCTTTAAACAATAAAAAGTCTAGATGAAACTAAGTCATCCATAATTGATGTCGTTGCTATTAACTTTTTAGTCTATTTTCTCATGTATTTTTATATAATTACAATTATTCTGTGAGTGTCCATTTCTCTTTTTCCCTTGATTTTCCTTTATTCATGTTACAATGAGTTTTTTTAAAAAATCATTTCAGGGCTGAGCCCCGGTGGCGTAGTGGTTGTGCGCAGGACTGCGGCCCACTGGGACGGAGGTTCAATTCCAGCAGTGGGGCTGGGCCTCCTACTCCCACCTCCGGAGAGCAGTGATGCCCCCCCCCCCCCAAAAATCATTTCACTGGGACTCATACAACTTTTTTTTTTTAATTAAAATCATTTTATTGGGGGCTCATGTATCTTTTTTCACAACACATAAATGCATATACTGTGCCAAGCACCTTCACATGCCTGCCGCCATTATCATTCTCCAAATATCCGCTTTTCCATTTTAGCTCTTGATACCAGCTTCCATACAACTCGTGTAATCCGTACATCCATCCATTGTATGTCAAGCACATTTGTACACTTGTTGCCCTCATTACAATGAGTTTTAATAATTGCTGTTACTTATAATAGCTTAGGTAAGTCATCGCCTAATCTACCATCTCATCTTTTTCCAATTTGCTCATTAATTCAACAAAGATTTGAGTGTCCTATATACTGTATACTTCTGGATTCTGGTGGGCTTCTGGGTTTACACCTTTTAGCAATTTATAGTTGTATATAACTTTATAGCGCTGAGCCCCGGTGGCGTAGTGGTTGTGCGCGGGACTGCGGCCCACTGGGACGGAGGTTCAATTCCAGCAGTGGGGCTGGGCCTCCTACTCCCACCACCGGAGAGCAGTGATGCGCCCCCCCCCCAAAAAAAAAATCAGAAAACTTTATTCCCCTCTACGCCTCATTGTTCTTGCCATTAAAGTTGGAATAATAATAGTACCTACTTTATAGTATTCTGAAGATTGCTTAAAAAGTATTTAGATTAGCACTTTGCCTACAATAAACATACAAGAAAGTGAATCATGAACCAATCAGAATAACTCTGCTTCTGTTTTATTTATATATATTTAAAAGAGCATTATTTGAACGAAGAGTATCACTGATTTTTTTTTTAATTTATTTTTTTGGGGGGGGTGATGGGACATCACTGCCCTCTGGTGG
This sequence comes from Nesogale talazaci, assembly GCA_004026705.1. Lineage (NCBI taxonomy): Eukaryota > Metazoa > Chordata > Mammalia > Afrosoricida > Tenrecidae > Nesogale > Nesogale talazaci. The sequence continues at coordinate 3,318 of PVJH01026949.1, forward strand.
CGTGGGCGCTACCCAGTGCTGCTCCTGAGAGCCGCCACTGGATTTGAACCCCCAAGCCCGCGGGCTGCAGTCCCGCACTCAACCGCTTATGCCACTGGGGCTCAGCCCCACTGATTTTTTTTAGAGATCAAAGCAAAAGCTTGAAAATTCCGCCCAGTACCTTCTGTGTATTATCATCATGTATCCCATCCTCTGTGTGAGAACATCCTCTGATGAAAGAACCTCATTTTCAGGCTGAACCTGGGTGACCTAGTGGTTGTGGGCGGGACTGCAGCCCACTAGGTTGAGCCCTGGACCCCCACCACCAGAGGGCAGTGATGCCCCCCCTCCAAAAAAAGCAAAGAACCTCATTTTCATGAGGAACCCTAACCCAGGTTTTAAGAGCAAATTTTGGGGCTGAGCCCCGGTGACGTAGTGGTCGTGTGCGGGACTGCGGCCCGCTGGGATGGAGGTTCGATTCCAGCTCCACAGAGCAAAGGCTGGGCCTCCTACTCCCACCACCTGAGGGCAGTGATGCCCATAAAAAAAAAAAAACAAAACAAAACAAAAGAACAAATTTTGTACCCAAGTATCAAAACCCAAGTTCTCAAAGGTGAAAAGACACATTCTTCGTGATTTCCAAATTTTTCTTTTTCTTTTTCTTTTTTTTTAAATTCTTTTTTTGTTTGTGTGTGGCATCACTGCTCTGGTGGGAGTAGGAAGCCCAGCCTTGATCCTGGAAAGCTGCTGCTGGATTCGAACTGTCAACCCTGTGGGCCGCAGTCCCACACAAAACCACTAGGCCACCAGGGCTCAGCGATTTCCAAATTTTTCTATGCATCATTGCTACCTGGAATCTTTACATAGCACTGATGCCAAAACAAAAAAACACTGGTGCCTGCTTCTCATTTCGACATTCTAATTTGAATGGTTAGGGCTATGGCCAGAACATTGACATTTTTATAGTTCTTTAGGTGACTGCAGTGTGCAGCAAAAACTGGGAACCACAACCATTCCTTGTGTAGTGGAACCAGAGCCTTCAAACTGGAGAGCTCAAATCACTGTCATTATTTCCTGTATTGAATTTTGTTGCCTGCCTACCCATTCCCTCTGAAGTCCTGGTGGCTAACCGCGGGGTCGCCGACCGTTCACCCCCTAGTGCTCCTGCCGCTCTGGTAGAGCTGTCCCGCCTCAGTGACCCCAGGGAACAGTCCCTGTGAGTCAGAATCACTCAGTGACAGGAGGGGGAATCCATTTTCTCCGTACCAAATTTCTTGTTACTAAAAACAAGTTAGAAATCTGAAAATAATCGGATGGGTTACGCCTTCATAGAAAGGATTCATTGATCTGTACAATTATCTTAAGACATTTCTAGAATTGTGTGTGGGATAGAACAAGAGGTGAGAAGACATTCCGTGGAAGTCTCCTGTCATCCACTTCCCTGGAATCAAACCTTCTGAAATTCGTAGGCAAAAAAAAAATCTCTGTTCTGCTCCAGTCCGTGGTTTTCTTTTCTTTCTCTCTACAAGAAAACAAAAAAACGAAAATAAGTTGATGGCACAAGTGCCATCTCTGCCGCGAGGGTTCTTTGACGTGCTGGGCTGTTTTTCCCTCCTAATGGATTGAACTCATAAGGTCATCAAGATCTCTATTTTGGAAATGGCAGAAGATGATCTCGTTTTCATTTGAATATGTTTAGTGTTTTCAGATGAACCGAGCATAAGGGCAGTGTCTCTAAAGTTCATTCTTTCCTTTTATATTCTCTTTGTCATTTGAAATTTTAAAAGGTTAAGGAATTAGTAACATTGCCCTTTTCAAGTTTTCAGCTCTTAAATAGTAATGCTTGAAATGGAACTAGTTAGTGAAAGCTAATGGTGGTGGTGGTGGGGCAGGGGCATCATTAGTTTGGGGAAACTGGGAAAGTCATTGAGTATACGCACATTTATGTTGGTATAATTGTTCATTAAAGTATTGAGTAGACTTAATATCGTCATACTTCGAAAGCGATAGTTTTGTTTTATTGACGATTTTAATCTTGAAAGTCAGTTTTTCTAATTACATCCTTCTCTTCTTTGCAGTGGCAGCATGGAACCTGCATTTCATAGAGGAGATCTCCTGTTTCTAACGAATCGCGTTGAAGATCCCATCAGAGTGGGGGAAATTGTTGTTTTTAGGATAGAAGGAAGAGAGATTCCTATAGTTCACCGTGTCTTGAAAATTCATGAAAAGTATGTGCAAAAATGCATCTTTTCCTCTTTTTGCATACTTTATGTGTCAAAGTTTCGAGCATTTAATTTTGATAGCCTGAAAATTGAGCTGGGTAAGGACCCCTAGAGCCTCCCTTCTTCCAGGCATTCTCGTGAAGGTTTGTGAGCATTCCAAAAACGTCAGGCGCTACCTGGTAGTTCATTTCTTGCCTGTTTTTCCAAAGGGTTTCTTCTACTTCCCAGCCAGGTCACTTGCTGTTTTAACACTAAAACATAATACAGGAATGAAGCGATTCCTGTCTTTCCAAAAACACTCTGAGAGAGTCCTAAAATGACATCCAAGTAAGAATAAGTTCATCAAATTCTTCAAATTCCAAAGAAATGTTCTGATATGTCAGCTATGCCTGTATATATTAGACTCCTGCATTTTGAGAATCGAAAAGGGTGGAATCTTTAGAACCACTTGGAGGGTGTCGGATGGAACAACTTCCCCTCTTTTATCTGGATCTTATCAGCAAGATGAATGATAAGAACTCCCTGATTTCTAAATCCGTGCTCGGCTGTCCAGCTGCATATTCCTCATGCGACGTCTTCCAATCGCTCATCGTTTTGGTTAGGAAACTTCAGCAAGGAGGAGAGCAGGCAATGAGAGAAAAGGGAGCTGTCCTGGAGAACACGCGGGGCGGGGCTGGCCTGTGGGGAAGAGGAGGAGGAGGGGCGGTTTAGTGAGGATGCTCTACCTAGTATCATAGCCACCTCTGAAAGAGTTTATTTTCTCCACATAAAGTATAGAAGAATTCTTCTTTGGTTAAATATAGACCATAATGCTTTTTTGCTTTGTTTTATCCCCCCCTAGATTTCAGTCTGTGTTTTGAAAGATAATAATTTTCATATGCCATTTGAAGATTTATTGGCTAAGAAGGAGAACTTTTTAAGTTTTTAGAAATTTGTTTTGAAGTTGTAGAGATGAATCCAGTAGAGATAATGTTCTTCAGATTCTCAGAGCAGATTTGTGGTGTGAGCAAGACGGTGCTCACTCTGCCTGAGCAAGTTACAGAGACTGGAATTTGGCCCAGGCTGTGCTGTGGCAGGAGCTAAAGCTCTGTGTTTCCAGAGTCATTTGACATTGTGGGAGATGAGACAGATGTCACTTCAAGACAGTCTCTCTTGTTTCAAGGGAGATTTGAAGGCAAATGCTCTACTATAAATTTTAGAGTCTCGAAATTAAAAAACAAGTTTTGACAGCATTCTGAAAAAAAAAAATTGGGGACTTACACAACTCTTCACATCCCTTCCATAGATCCATGTGTCAAGCCCATTTGTTCATTTGTCCCAATCATTATTCTCAAAACTTTTTTTTCTACTCAAGCCTTGGCCCTTCACTTTTTCCTCCTCCCTCCCCCACTCCCTCTCCCTCCCACATGAACCCTTGATAATCTATAATTTATTAATATTTGTTCATGTCTTACCCTGACCAATCGCTCCCTTCACCCACCTCTCTATTACCCTGGGGGGGGTTATATGTAAGAGATCATTGGGATCCGTTCTGCCTCTCTCCTCCCACTTTCCCCTTACCCTCCTGGAATCACTACTCATTCTTGGTCCTGGTGGTTTATCCAGCTCTTCCCTGTCCTCGTGCACATGCTCATTCGGACTCACAGTGACCTTCCACTCGGATTTCTGTGGCTACGAGTCTTAATGGGAGCAGGCAATACAGAGTGGTGATGGATTTGAACCGACAACCATGAGGTTAGCAGGCCAGTGGTTACCTCACAGCCCCACAGTGCCTTCCAGAAAACACAGTCATATTTAGTCCTGTCACGCAGAAACAGTGTTAGACTTTGGGATAATTCTCTCTCTCTTCTGTAAACACACATTTTCCCCCATATAAGAGAGTACAAATTTTGTAACATAATTATCTCAGGAACATATGGAAATGTACACCTGGTATCGCCACATCTGTGAAGAATCTCTGAGCTAAAGGCTTGCCAAGTCTGTTATAGTAATGGACCCATGACTTTGAGTCTGTCATTTTCTTTGTGTCTAATTCAGTCATTCGCCTACTCCTAGCTATGCTCCAGATGAGTTTTATTATGTGTACTGGGGAAGGGACACACGATTCAGGGTGTATCTCAATTCACTTCTGAGCTCAGGCAAGACTCTTATATCAGAAACATTTAGAGATTGCTAGTGGGCTGAGCCCCAGTGACGTTGCGGTTGTGTGCAGGACTGCAGCCCAAAGGGTTGACGGTTCAAATCCAGCAGCAGCTCTCCAGGAGCAAGGCTGGGCTTCCTACTCCCACCAGGGCAGTGATGCCAAAAACAAAAACCAAAAAGAGACTGCCAGTATTTTGGGACAATAGTAATTTGGTAGAAAGTGGATAGGATTGTTTCTTGTTTGTTTTAAAGATGCACAACCTTTTGCATTTACTATAGCTATAATAGGATTTTTTTCCCTGCTTTAATTTTTATTTATTTTTTACAGTTTATTGACACTTAATTCATATGTCATGCGATTCAGTAAATCAGCCATACCAGTAAGGATTGTGCAATCATTACAGCAATAATTTTTTTAGCATTTTCTTTTTTTTTTCCTGGTTAAATCTATTTTAAAATCACCGTCAGGTCAGTGCTCCCTCCCGCAGGTGGCTTTTGGGCTCCCAGTATCCTCCACAGCCTTCCACAAACTGGATGTTCACACTTTTAACCCTGATCCTTTTCCCTTCATTGTATTTGAATTTTATTATTGTCATCTTTGTATCACACAAGCTGATGTGCGTCTTTGATGTGGACTGAGTGGACTCCTCTCAGATACTGCTTGTGGAGTATAAGCCCGTAAGACCCAGACAGTATTCTGATTGGTAGCTGGACACCATCTGCTTTCTTCACCGTACATTGAAGTGGCACCCTTGCCTTCCGTGATCATTTCATGCAGGTGTGTACTAAGCAGGGCCACACAATCAGAACTAACTGTTCCTGGATTGGGGCCAGAGCTTGTCCATGGCATATACAAGACTCAGATTTACTTTGGCCATCGGATTATGACAAAATCAAAACCCCATAAGACTACCCACGTCAACAACAGCAACAAATCAACCAGCAAATTAAAACAAACTAAAGACAGAAAAGCAAATCTCATAGAAACAAAAAAGTAAAACATAATTAACCATCCCCTTGGGACAAAAGGTGATGGCACTGAAAACATCATCAAATTTCCCAGTGACACAGCACTTAGACCTTGTCGGTCTGAGGAGTCTGCAAGTATAATTCCACCTTGAGCTGCACCACACGAGTTGGCCCTGCTCAGTTCTCACTTGCAATGAAATGATCACTGGAGACAAGGCTGCTGTAGCAAAGGGTGGTGAAGAAAGCAGATGGTGCCCGGCCGTCAATCGGAATAGTGTCTGGGTCTTAAAGGCTTGTATTCTAACAAGCAGCATCTAAGCAAGGATTCAACTCAGTCGACATCAAAGACACGCACCAGCTACTGTGATCCAAAGATGACAATAATGAAATTCAAATATAATGAAGGGAAAAGTATCAGGGCTAAAATTGCTTCCTCTAAGTATGGGGATTGGTACGAGGGGGAAATTTCCTGGATGAATTCTTGCAAGTGCAGATTCTTGCCCAACAGATCCAAACCTGTCATGTCACTTCGAGGGGGACATCAAGGTACTAAATATGTGATGATTCTGGATCCCTTTCCATTGGACACCCACCGAGCCGGGGGCCCCCCCACCCCTCCACTCAGTGCTTGCCACTTCCACAGTCCTGGGTGGTCACTCTGCTTCCTCTCCCCTTGAGCACCCCCGACCTCAGGAACAGGGTCGACATTTTCAATTAAGAAAACAATAAGGAGTCACTCTACATGCTTGGTGTGAGAAATTCAGCAAGGTTATATACATATGTACTGTGCAAAAGGGCAAGATCTCTGTTGTTTTCCATCTTTTCCCAAGAATAATTGTTAGGAAAGAAGGAGGAGGAAGTGAAGGCTGGTCATTTTTTTTCTCTCAGAGATAAGATTCTTTTTAAGCTTTTGCAGTTCATTTAGTCCTCCTAGATAACGTCCTATTAGCCTGTCAATATGTTGTCCTTAATATGTACGTTATATACTATGAATGATCTCATCTTTTAACTCAGTACAGTAAGTAACTAGTTTGGCCTGTAGGAAGTATTATAGTTTGATGATACTGACCCCTGGCTTGAAACTTTTGGAAGTAGAAATACTGCCACAAAAGTGCCTGGGTTCTTCACTTTGCTTTCTCCAAACTTAACAGACAGACGCATTCTGTTCTGCATCCATTTGGGCTTTTTTGAGTCTTATTTTTTTCTTATGAATGGAGTGATTATTTCCTTCCCCGGAAAAACTATACGTCACAATATTATGATGGATGAATTATATTGTGAGTATTGTGAGCTCCTTGGAGGTAGATAATAGTAAGTAGTTGGTACCTGCACTAACAAAAGAGAAGTCTTACATAAATGGCCCAATTAGTACTTTGGGCCTAGGCGGTATGTAGTCCTAGAGTGGGCTTAATGGTAGGTCTAATCAGAGCTGGTTGCCACGAGAGAAGACTAGTTCCCCCATGACGTGCGTGCTTTTTCAAACTGCCACAGTCATCTGTCCTAGTTACACCCGAGAGCGGGGAAAGTGAGTGTGTTTGTTTTGTGGGAAAATCCAGTTTTGGGGGTCCAGCCCAGACCTCCTGGAGCACTGCCCCCCTTCCCGGGGACTTTCTCATCTCCCAGTTTTTTTTCCTCCCATCTGTGTTTGTAGGGTTGATGTTATCTTTGTGGTTGAATCAAATCTTCCTGTGTGCTGCTCCTAACGTTTACAGCGACACCCCCCCAACACACACACACACACACACACACACACACACACACACACACACACACCTGCCTTCTTCTACCCTCCAGGCACCAATTCCAGTATGCTTTCACTCACTTTGAGTTGTCAGCTACGGATGATTTTCCTCTGTATATATTTGCATTTTTTTTCTAACTGGAATCTCATTGTTAACGTGATTGTTTGCACTTAACTGTCTTTGGTGTTGGCAACACCTCCCAATTTAGTTCTGTTGGCAGCTTTACGACCTCGGGAGCCAGGCTCTGAGTTGCAGTCCAAGTGCAGACTAGGCAAAGTCGGCAGGACATTGTCTTCCTTCCAGTAGAGGGGTTGACCCAAACTGAAATTGGGCTTACTCAAATCTTCACCAACTGTACAATAGAGTATGCTTTCAGTTTTTTTAAAAAATGCATTTTAAACTGTGAATTAGGTGGGGAGGTTTACATTTAAGGGCCTCAACTGTACATTCAACAGTTCAAACTACCCCCCCTCCCCCAACCAGTGTTCTCCCTCTTAATGGATTTCTGTCCTCCCTTTCACCCAAGTCAATCCCTGTCAGCCTTCCAGTCCATTGTTTCATCCTCCCTCCATTACCCCCACCCCCGCCCTGGGAAACCGTTGAAGTCGGCTCCCCTTGGTCTGCAAGTCTCTGACTTCCGTTTTCTCTTTAGAGTAGTGATCTTATGCAGTGTTGATCTATTATGATGGAGTGACTTCACTCAGCCTCATGTCCTCCAGCTCCATCAATGTCATGAGGTACTTCATGGTTTCATTGTTGTTTTTAGCGATGCATAGTATTCCATGACCTGCATGTTCCAAAGTTCCTTAATCCACTCATTTACGGAATCGCATTTGGGCGGTTTCCAATTTTTTACAGTGTGCTCACAGTACTGTGATGAACATGGGGTTCATCACATGTCTGTGTCAGCACTTTAACTCCTGTAAAGGAGTTAACTGGAAGTAACTCCTGGAAGTACTGTCCCATATGGAGTTCTAGCCCCAGTGGTTTGAGGTCGCGCCGTATTACTTTCCACAATAATTGTACATTTTAGTTCACTTTGAATTTACTACAAAAGCATATGCTTTTGTGATCCTCTCTTCCCGAAGTGAAATTTGTTTGATGAATACGCGATGCAAACCCTTTGCACTTGACTACCAACCTAAGGGCCGACAGCTGTAATTAACCACTGTTTGTACCTTGGTTTATATTATTTTTGATCTTAATTAATTTGGGGTTTTGCCTTTTATTTTAGATTTGGAGAATTTATAACACTCACAGAAGTAGACAGAACGGTATAATGAGCTCCATGTACCTGTCAGCCACCCCAACAAGTGCAGTGTGATCTGTGTGAGGAGGCATTGCTCCACGGAATGCCTTGTGTAGCTGGCTTTCACCCCCACCCCCACCCCCCGCCTTTCACAGGATGGAGTCTAACCACTTTCCTATTGCTCAGCTTAATGAAAAGTGTTTGAGGTTTCCTTTTTGAAAATATCCCAGCTTTCACAGGCTTTACCATATTGTTTTTCACCAGTTCTATTCTATCCCATCTCATTTCCCTCTTATTTTGAACCAAAATATCTTACCTCATCTGTAAATACTTTTATAAACACTCATAAAACATAACCACAGATTTTAAAAACAGCTACAATTAGCGTGATTAAACCTTAAAATACAAACCGATTCTTTCATAGCTTTAAATTTCCAAGGTTGATTCGAATTCTCAATTGTATCTTTGTTTTTGAACCCAATTCTGTAAGATCCTTCGACGCAATTGATTGATAAGCTTTAAAGTCTCTTTAATCTGCAGGTTCCTTCTTCAGTTTTCTTTTTTTTCCTTGCAGTTTGTTGATTTTTAAGAACCTAGACTTGTTCTTTAGTTTCCTATAGTCTCTACTTTGCAATTACCTCTTATGGGGAGGTAGTGTAATATATTTTATTGTTCTTTGCATTTCCAGAAAATTGGTACATTGTATATTTCGCAATATTTTAAAAATGAGTTTTTGGCTGAGCCCCGGTGGTGTAGTGGTTGTGCGTGGGACTGCGGCCCACTGGGATGAAGGTTCAATTCCAGCAGCGGCTCCACAGGAGCAAAGGCTGGGCCTCCTACTCCCACCACCAGAGGGTAGTGATGCCCCCCAAAAAAACAAAAAAAAAAAATGAGTTTTTGCTGCATATGCTTTTGTGATCTTTTCTTCCCTAAGTGAAATTTGTTTGATGAATAGACGGTGCAAACCCTTTGTGCTTGACTACCAACCTAAAGGCCGACAGGTCGAGTCCTCTCAATGGCCTCACAGAAGAAAAGCTCTGCAGATCAGACCCCATAAAGATTTCCGCTGAGCAATGCCTGTGGAGCATTTCCACTCTGTAGGGCGCATAGGTGCCATGAATGGGAATTCACTTGATGGCAGTCCATTTGGTTTGATTTTGGAGTGATGAATATCTTTCAATGTCATTTCTTTTCGGGTAGAACCATGCTAATTGTAGTTAGGTTAAAAACCAAAACGTATGGAAACAAAGCAGGTGACTCGTGATGTCTGTTTGGTTTAAAATAGAAGGGGGAAAGATGAAGCATGCATGGGAAAAATTGACCGTAGATTAATAATTGTTGGGACAGGGCGATAATACGTGGAGACTAATTTTCCTGTTGTACTTTGGTGAGCATTAGAAATTCTTTATTTAAAAAAATTAAAGTACTTTTATAGAAGTCTAAATATAGGCATGTACACATGTAAATATATATGTGTGTAATAAGAGGGGAATAGAACTATGTACTCATCTATATGATAGGAATTAATGTTGCAGATGAACTTTGGGCTTCAATGCAAGTACTCCCTTGAAAGAAAAACATTTTGTTGTAACAATCCGGCATTATATGATGCTCACCTTCCCCGCATGATTGCTGAAGACAAAATGGATGCATAAGCAAATGTAGTGAAGAAGCTATCAAAAGCATCTGAGGTCTTAAAGGCTTGAAGATAAAGAAGCAGCCATCTAGCTGAGAAGCTAAAAAGCCCACATGGAAGAAGCACACCAGCGTGTGTGATCATGAGGTGTCGATGGGATCAGATAACAGGCATCTAAGACCCAGAATAAAGCTATACCCAATGTGAATGAGATGAGGCATGGAGTAGAGACTCAAAGCCCATCTCTAGATAGTCGGACATCCCCTCGCAGAGGGGTCACAGGGAAGAGATGAGCCAGTCAGGGTGCAGCATAGCACTGATGCAACACACAACTTTTCTGTAGCTCTTTGGTGCTTCCTTCACCCCACTATCATGACCTCAATTCTACGTTACACATCAGATTAGATCAGAGTGTACACACTGCTACAGATACACAGGGAATCCAGAATAGACAGACCCCCTCAGAAAGAGAGAGAGCGAGAGATACCAAGAGAATTGAGGAAGGGGGGAGGGGGAGGGGGAATTGATCACCAGGATCAACCTGAACCACCTTTCAGGGGGACGAATAATGGAAAAGTAGGTGATTGATGATGGAGGGTCATAAAAGATATAGAAAAAATATTCTATAACATATCAATGATTCGTGAGACAGGACAGGTATGGGAGGGAGGGGGAAGAAATGGGGAGCTGAAAGCGAGCTCAGATGGGAAGAGAGTGCTTTGACGATGATGACGACAGATGTGCTTGACACATTGGAGGAATGAATGGAGTGTGATAAGAGATGTAAGAGCCCCCAATAAAAGTATTTTAAAAAAAAGGCAAGGCAAAAAACTTTAATGCTTTATAGTAGCTGTTGTTAGGTACCATCAAGTCGATTCCCACCAAAGCTACCCCGTGTACAACAGCATGAAAGCCTGCCCGGTCCTGGCCACCCGCGCCATTGTGCCTCTTCTTGAGCCCATTGTTGAAGCCGCTGTGTCACTCCTTCCTGTGGAGGGCCTTTCCTCCTGTGGCTTCTTCACCCATGAGGGCCTCCTTCAGGGACTGGTCTCACCTGACGACATAGCCCACGGATGTAAGACGAAGCCTCGCCATCCTTGCCTCGACGGAGCACTTCGATCATATTTCTTCCAAGACAGACTTTCCTTTTAGCCAAACAACACATTATTTTGATATCAGAAATGGGTGATAAAGTACCAGTGTCACAGGGATTTTTGGTTAACAAGAGCAAATTTTGTGCTTTCGAATATCATGAGGGTATTTAATAAAACGAGTTTCCCCTTACTCTTTTAAGGGAAAATGGACATATCAAGTTTTTGACTAAAGGCGATAATAATGCGGTTGATGACCGAGGGCTCTATAAACAAGGACAGCATTGGCTGGAGAAAAAAGATGTCGTGGGACGAGCACGGGGGTAAGTATAAAGAGAAGCATCTCCTGAGCGGTTTTTAAAGTCGCTTGGCCTCCTCCATTGTCCGTCTAATCAGACCCATTGCTCACAGTGGTTGGATTATGTTTCCATCAAATCTCCAGGATAGCCTTTGAATAAATGTGCATCTCAAAATACATCTTAAGTGTCAGCTATATGCATCCAGAGAGAAGGAATTGGGGTCCGACCAAAGCATAGAATATTTGTGCTGAAATGATGACTTGACCGTGGCACCCTTAAACATTCTTCTTAGTTCCATCAAGAAATATTACTCGACCCTCGACATGGACTCTACTCACCAACCCAGGCCAAGGTGTAGGGCCCAAGAGCAGTAGTCATCCTATTTTGGGACACTTGATACTTCATAAAAGTTTACTGAGTCAAAAAAAAAAACCAGTTTACTGAGTCGGCACCTTAAAATGTACATCTCTATTAAGTTTGTCGTGTTAACTTATACCATGGTTGGTTTATTTCTAGTTTTTACTTTGATGAAGTCAAATAAAATTTTAAAGGTATATTAAGCCTATTTCAGATTTTATCAGGAGAACACATCAGTGGAGGACAGGAACTGTAAGTTACTGGTACAAGGAAATATGGGGCTGTTACCGCTTTAATGCTTTTAATAGTATTAACAATAACTCATATTTATCAGGGCTCACAGTGTGCCAGAGACTATCATTCGAAGTGCTTTAACCCCAGAACCATCCCAATAGTCCCATTTTACAGAAGAGGAAACACGGATGAGTTCGGTTAGTTATCTGAGGTCACATTGCTAATAAGTGGCTGTATGACTCCAGAACCTTCTCTCTTAACCAACACCTCAAAATTCTTGCCACGGCGTTTCTGGAATGAGTAACTGTTGCTTCTCACTGTTTAGATGCCACATGATACTCTAAGGACTGTCTGCACATCTGTTCCTCATGGCCTAGAACAGAGAGTGGATGCAGAGGTAGTACACTAGGGGACAGTGAACTCTCTGCCCCCATAGAGAAGTAAGTGTGAGCTAATGAGTAAGAGCTTCACTTGGTTACAGCACGAAAACTGCTCACTTTGGGGCTGTACAGAACAGACCAGAACAAATCCCAGTGTTTTATCTTCCTTGCAGAGCTGGTTTTTTGTTACATGTTCTAAATTCTGGAGAAAATCTTTTCCTGTGATGGAGCTAAGCATACTTCTCTAAAGTAAACGAAGTCACCAGTCTAAGGGCCCGAGACATTGCCAACGTGGTTCTGCCGACTCAGCGTCCTCTTTGAGTCCTTGTGTTTTTCTTTTAACCGTGAAAGTACAGATTTAGGGAGAAATATCAGGAAATACGAGTCATCACAAAGCAGAGTCACTTCTCCCTCTCCACAAATATGCACACCTACTTCTCATTTAATGACGACTTGGTTATCTGACATTTCACAGTAAACAAGATCTGTCTGCCTGTTTTGACATTTATGGCAGCAAGAAATACTGAGGTTAGAGGTGAGGTGCTTAAAAGATGTGTCACCTTGGCTGGGTCACGATTCTCGGTGGTTTAGCAGTCCTGTAATGATGTCGGCACCCTCCATTTTCACATCATGTCAATTTCTGCTTAGCAACCCTATCTTTGGAACCTACCCATGGTGATGAAAGATGAGTCAGTGTTCTGTTACCTTTTTAGTTTGTATTCCATTAAACTTCGTTAATATGCAAAGGGAAAGTAGCAGCTATTGATGTCCATATATAGGTACAGACATAAACACGGTTTGTACACAGGGAAAGCATGGTCACACTTTCCTAATCTTCTTACCTCCCTCGAAATTGGCTTGACAAATTAATATTTTGTTTCCATGTCTTCATTTTCAAAGCTGTTTTTATGTAGCCGATTTCCTACTGTTGGACAGTTTGTTCCACTGTTAACAGTGTTACGAGGAACATTTCTGTACCTCTGCTCACGGAAAGTAGAGTCCAAGAGAGCATTTCCTCATAGTGAATTCCTAGAAGTAGAATTGCTGTGGGAGGTATGAGTATTTTAAGACTTAAAAAAATCATTGTAAGGCTTTTCATGAACCTTTCCGTCTGTTTTGTTTATGTAGCAGGGCCTCATAATTTGGACTTTGTTTCTTAAGTGTTGAATACCCACTGGTCTGCTTACTTCATGTCCTTGGCTGGGTGAAAGATACATTGTCAAGTGAGGAGATACACTTTTGCTCAAGTAACTTGTCTTTTCTTCAGACATTTCTGGGACGTCCCAAACTGTGTGTAATGCTGTTTCTTTCTTTAAAAACAAAGCAAAACAGTTTTATTGGCACATAGTTTGCATGCCGTGCAATTCTTCAATCTTCACCACATCAATTTTAGAACATTCCCTCTCCCTCTGATTACATCACCTTTAAAATGAGTTGTAATGCTATTTCCAAACTCAAACATTGAAAAGAAAGGTCTTTTAGTGGCTTTATTAACAAAAAAAACTCAAAACAACCTGATTCTTTCTGAATTGAGTCAACTTTCCATGAAGTATAAAACACCTGGAACTTGGATAGTAGGGACACAGAATCTTAACTCTACAAATTCAGTTTCCATGGATCGTACCACTCGACACATGTTGTGACCTCTTGCCCTCTGTTGTGAAAATTGTGTTGATAAAGCTTTAAGCTGATCTTTTGAGGTCAGGCTGTCCCCAAGCCTTGAGGGCTGTGACGGTGGTACAGATGTCTATGTGTGTTTCTAGAATGCCTTTTCAGATACCAGCACACTACCAAACTCACACCGAGGCCCCTAAATAAAAGCACGTCTTATTGAGATAATTCACGTGCATTGAAAACATACAGTACAGTTTTTAGTCTGTCCAACAGGCTGTGCAGGCATCACCACTAATCCAAGGTTATTTTCAGCATCCCAGCTCTCCTCACCTTTCCTCCTCCTGCTCCAGTCTCAGGCAACTGCTAATCGAGGTCTGTCTTTCCGTTGTGGTTGGAGCTGGATGCCCCGACGTCGTTTTTCCACTCAGAACAACCGTGTAGGACCCCGTAAGGCTGGAAGCTTTACCCAGACAGATTGCCAGCTTCTTTCCCCCACAGAGCCACCGCATGGATTCAAACTGCCAACCTTTGGGTTAGCTGCTGGACACTTCACCACGACACACCAGGCCTCCTTCCCCGTGACCTGGATGTGCTTATTCTGTGCATTTTGTATAATAGAATCATACAGTATATGGCTGTTTGTATCTGATTTCTTTCATTTCGCATAATGTTTTCAAAGGCGAACCATGTAGTATGTGATAAAAACAATTTTGGGAAAAGAAGCTCATTGAACCAATAAAGCCTTTATTGGAGATGACTCTCCCTAAATTGAGGGAGTAGACAAACAGAGGACCTGTTAGTCAAAGGAAAAGAGCATTTGTCAAAAGACCAGGAATAGAGACCTTCTGACCATGATAAGAGAAATACAAAGAGAAGAAAGCAGAGTAACTGAGCTCTCTTGTGTACTGAAGTCTATGAAATTTTATGGATAAAGCTTTTTAAACATATTTAACTTGAAAACCTTTTCCTGGGATAGATAGAAAATATTCCTGTTCTGAGCAGTACTGCATAGCCTCATAGTAAGTCAGTAAGACTTGTACTTCCCAGATCTGGACCCCTCTTGACAGCTGACAAAACAATCGGTCTTAAATGTGTGGCTCACTCTTCCTCCTCAGCCTCTTGGGTAGTGGTGTCTGCTCACTTTCTCTCCAGAACCATAGCAGCTCTTCCCTCTGAGATTACGGCAGCAGCAACTTTGAGACCTAGAACTTCCCGGGGAACACTTTGCACCATATTATGGTTTCCGAATGCTCTCTTGGTAGAGGCCGGTGTTGTCAAGCCTATGTGGCTTTGTGGAAAGCATTTATCTTCCTTATTTACACCTCAGTCTGCTTATTAGCAGGTCTGCTTTAGCATATGGAGAAAAGTGCAACCAATTTGAAATTAAGATGACTTTTGTTAACGGCACTATGCACTTGATTATCAACTGGCTGCTCTCTCCATCCAGGAAAGAAAGCAGTGTTACAGTTAATGAAATCTTTTGTTTGACTTGGCCCTCTTAATCTTGTAGTCTTAAGTTTTGCTTACATTACTTCTAAAAATCAAGCAGCTGCCCTTCTACTTCAAGTGGGAAAGGAAATGCCAAGTTAAAAAAAAATGTTACCATAGTAGCATAAGTAGACTACGTGTCCATTGGGAGCCAAAGGCGATGGTTCTTCCGGCGTAGACCGCCCTGCACAGAGACAACAAAAGGATTCTCTGTCCACCAGAATGGCTGCTGTGGTTCCTCAGACAGAACCAGCCCTGTGGTATTGTTTAACACAATCATGGGTGCTTTTTCCCCCTAGGGGCTTTTATAGCTCGTAATCTGCACATCCTTGTAAGGCATTTGCCAGACAAAACCTTTCATGTTCTTAAATAAGTTGTTTTACCTGCTCTGAAAATGATTGCCTGAGAACGTGTTGAAAATGAGACTAAAGGGGGGGGGAACGAGATGAAAGAAATGGCAGAGTTAATGCATTTGTGTGTGTGTGTGTGTGTGTGTGTGTGTGTGTGTGTGTTGGAACCCTATAGGACAGGATAGAACTTTAACTCTTAACGGGAGTAGAAAGCTCCGTCTTTCTCCAGCAGAGCAGCTGGTGATTTGAACTGCCGACCTTGCAGGTCACAGCCATCACGTAATCTCCACATCACCAGCATTCCGTATAGCTAGAGATTCAGAAAACCTCCGTCTGCCCTCCTAGGAAGCTCTGGTGATGCTGTTGGGTGAGTGTTAGACTGCAAGGTCAGGGTTTCAAGTCCCTTAGCCTCTCTGCTTGAGAAAGATGAGACTTTTTGATCCTGCAAAGAATACCCTCTCTAGGGCCGCTGTGCGTCAGAACCAGCTGCTTCTCCGTGGGCTGGGGTTGTCTTGGTTGTTACCTTCCTCAACCATAGATCTGACTCCTCGTCGGTAGCAGGACTGTTACTCTAGAGCGATTGGTGATCCCAAGGATTGAGACTAAAGCAGAGGCCTACAAGGGCTTCTACATGCCACAGCATGCCTGCCCCATGCTTCACGCACCCTGGACCGGTGCTGCTTTACCAAGAGCCGACAGGAAGGTGACCAGACGTCCCGCTTTTTAACAGTTTGTCCCACAGCATTTTAAAATTAAATAAATGTATTACAATACTATTTTTGCATTCTATTAACCTTTTTGTCGCTCCATATAGACCAAATTTTTAATCAAGAATCCCCCACCCTCACCTCCCGGTCAATGCTGTCCTGCATAAAATCTGGTAACTTTAGCCTATAGGAAAATCACTTGGGCCCCACCTTCCAAAAATCCACTGACTTAGTAAATCTGAGCAAGGTAGCGGTACCTGTGATCAGCAAACTGTTCAAGTAAATCTGATCAAAGGGGTCTAGATATTAAGAGACACTATTTTATAAAACAGGGATCTAGAGTTGGAGGGAATAGGGGTCAAGGGTCTGGACAGTGCCACCAGAAAGGAGAGGGGTGGGGAAGGGTGAGAAAAGGAGATAGAAATAGAGGGGCGGGGGGGGGGGGATGGGGAGGAGCGGGAAACAGGAAATAAAAGGAATTGGAGTGTACCGAAGAGTTACTCTTCTTAAGTTTGCCAAAGGCTTAGATGGTAAAAGTGCTACGTGGCGGTAACTGCCGTTTGTGCTGCCTTTGGCATGGTGTCAAAATTGTGGATGCCCTGAGTAGAGGTCTCGGGACTATTTTAAAGCCTGCAGAGATCAGCCCAGCTTTCCTTTCTAGGGCCGTCCATGTGTCTCGGACAGTCGTACTCAGTCCATGGTAGAGTCCAGAAGAAAGGGAATGTGATGAGTGAGTCATCTGCTAGCCTAGCCTTTACCTCCCCCAGTCATGGCACTGGCTGTTTTCTTTCTCGCCCCTTGACTTCTTAGAGTTGTGGAAAAGTCTTTTGCACTAAGAGGAGAATTAAAGCATGTGAGAAAATGAGATCCCCAAAGGCAAGAGGACAGAACAGAGAAGGCCTGACCGTTAATCTCCATTAGCTCATGCAGGCCTGTTGTAGACAGGTGTGTGTGTGGTCCCGAGGAGACGCTGGGAAACGAGATGAATGCTGTTTACAAATCGTAGCACCCCATAAACAGACGGGGCTGTGTTCCACACAACAAGGAACACAAGATGGCTAGAGCAAGCAGGTGGCCGAGGTGTGTGGGAAGGGAAGGGCAACGATGGGTCTGCTGTCTATGTGAATGAGATGTCCTAGAAAGTTCAGGATAAAGCACCCCAAGCCCTATTCCAAAGTCGAACTCTGTCGTTGAGTGGAGGCCGATTCGTGGCGGCCCTAGACGACAGGTTAGAGCTGCCCCTGCCGGTTTTCAAGACTGTCACAGGACGAGAGCGGGACGCCATCTTTTTCCTGTGGACTGGTTCGTGATTTCAAACTGCCGACCTTGTGCATCGCAGCTGAATGGGTGCCCACCACGCCACCATGCCAGGGCTCCCTGCCGAACCATATGACAAGTGGCTCAAAGAGCCAGGGGGTGGGGAAACACCGCGACAGAGCTCCAGCTTTCACTTTCTGGACGCCTAGCAGGAAGCGCCTTGTAATGCTCAGGCTGGCGTGATCGCCCAGCCCAGCCGTCAGTTCTCCGCTGCGAGGACAACCGCCCCTGCTCCTGCCACTCTGTGTACCCCAAAGGTGGAGTCACCAACTCCCCGTCTCAACCCTCAGACCTGGTGCCAGTTCTCCTGCACAGACGCTGTGTGCCATGGACACGGTCGTCGGTTTCCTCGTCTATAAAATGGTGACCCTCCCAGCTTCCCCATCACACAGTCTGTGGAAAGGATCCAATGTGACATCACAGTCAGGTGTCGTTTAATATCCACAATTTGACCTCTTGCAGGACAGTACATGATTTGGATATTTTTCAGATACAGGCATCCCCCGAGTTGCAAGTGTGTGACTTAGGTACAACCGGTAATTAGGAACCAACTCCCCTAAAGTCTTAGTACATTAAACATTCAGGGTGTATATAGTTGCTCAAGGTAGCACATGGGTGCTACTTTGCAACACATATCAAAACATTATTACTGTATCATGTTAAAGATGTCTTTGTGTAGCTGCGTTCCTTTAATGTTGACGCATAGAAAAGTACGCTGTTTACGAAGATGAACATTTGACCGACATTCAATGCAAACCCATGCCTGAATGTTTCTGCTTAGGCACAAATTCAATTTAAAGCAGACTTGAGACCAGACCCCACCTGTAATCTGGGGCCTGCCTGTCCTAGGGTTTAAGGGTTGGTTGAAATTATGAGTTGTACTTAAAGTTGGGTATTTGTAACCCTGGGACTGCTTATATAACCATACTGGGCCACAGTTATATATGTGTATTTTTGGTTGGACGATGCCTACATGGATGTTATACAGAGCATGACTGTATGCAAGTGGACTTTGAAGAACTGAAAAGTGGTGTTCTGTGGAAGCTGTTCCTTGTGTTCAGTGAATTATAGTGTCTGGAAGTTCCATGACGACCTCCGTTTTTGTTTTAGGTTTGTCCCTTACATTGGAATTGTGACAATCCTTATGAACGACTATCCTAAATTTAAGGTAAGAGCCCGTGTTAGATGTTGTATCAAAGTATCATCTTTTGCTTACTTTTTTTGTTTGTTTGTTTGTTTGTTTGTTTGTTTTGGGGGGGCGCATCACTGCCCTCTGGTGGTGGGAGTAGGAGGCCCAGCCTTGTTCCTGGAGAGCTGCTGCTGGATTTGAACCTCCGTCCCAGTGGGCCGCAGTCCCATCCACAACCACTACGCCACCGGGGCTCAGCCCCCATCTTTTGCTTACTTTTGGCAACTATGCGGTAATGGCCCTAAAAGATGAAAGAATGATTGGGTAGTTCAATCATGTAGTATGGTCACAAAAGCAAGTTTATTAATGAATCCGTATGACTTGTGAACTGTTCAAAGCTCCTCTGACCTGTGACTCTGTGTTTATTTTCTAGTATGCCGTCCTCTTTTTACTGGGGCTGTTTGTGCTGGTGCACCGTGAGTAAGAAGTCTGCCTTGCTGTTTCCGGGGAAGATGCCGTACTTTCTGTTACTGAGTGTTTGGAGTAGCTGTTGGTCTGTGATTGGTGGGATGAAGAACACACCTCCCGGCCCTCCGGGTCGCCCCGGTTTGCGTGAGCTTATGTTTCCACACCCACGGACGTGTGGGGGCACACGCGCACCTCGGAGTGCACTCGGGGGGACTGCGATCACAGAATTTCATATGTTGTCATTGTCACACTTTCACATTTTTGTACATCGGTGAATTTTTTATATTAAAAGGTTGAGCCAAAGCCCCCAAGTGTTTGTATTTTGAAGCCAGGCTTCACTTCCAAAGTGCCTCCAGAGTTCTGTGACTGACAGTGCAGCTCTGCACGAGTGTGAAGCCGCCAATCCCCCTTTTAACGGGAACGGCCTCTACTGAGGTGGTCACAAGTCTTAATTTTTCAAAATTTCGAATAAAAGACTTTGCACATTGAACCCCTTATCCCTGACTTGTGTTTGCCGGGAAAGCTCCTGAAACATGCTGGTTCCCAGCACCCGTGGGGAAAGCATGGGGCTGTAGGGTAATAGTCCTTCAGCTAAGAAGGTGGCCGTGTTCTTAACACACCCTTTATTTTCTGTGTGTGTGAGACAGAAGTAGCACTGACGTTCACGGAAAGTCTCTGGGTCGTAAAGTTGAGTCTTCAGTCGGGTGTGATGCAGGTGTGTGCCAGCCCCACGCGTGTTGTTGGAGCTGCAGGAGACGCCGCTCGGCTGTGCACCCTCGGTCCCTTTTCTGGGCTGGAGACACTCCGCCTTCTCTTCAGGAAGCCTGGCACGTGAGCGGCAGGGAGGGAGGCGCGTTGAGGTGCCAGAGGACAGAGCTTTCGACTTGCTTCAAGCTCCCGTCCCTTAAGCCTGCCTTCTTAAGTGCTTTGTGTGTCCCTGAAAGAAGGAAGAGAAAGCAGGAGTGAACGCAAAGCCCACGTGTGTGCTGCTGTTCTTGG
The DNA here is from genome assembly GCA_004026705.1 of Nesogale talazaci. Taxonomy (NCBI): domain Eukaryota; kingdom Metazoa; phylum Chordata; class Mammalia; order Afrosoricida; family Tenrecidae; genus Nesogale; species Nesogale talazaci. Next base: position 23,690 of record PVJH01026949.1, read on the forward strand.
GCAGTTAGGGACGTCGTGCAGGGCAAGCGCAGGCGGGCGTCGGCACAGGTGAGTCTTCATTCTGTCTGCTCTCCTCTGATGAGTGTGAAATCCCAAAGTAAAGTAGTCTCCCCAGCCGGGGTCAGTGGACACTTTGTCTTATTTGTTCAGCTGAGGTGCAGAGCCGCCCATGCTGATAGATGAGAAGAGGGGCAGTTAATCTTCTGAAGGCCTCTGCTCCCAGAGTACTCATCTCCTACATTTTAGCCTTCGGACATTGCCTGTGGGCTCCTGAATGATCTAACAGTGTATGAAGCTTGACAAATTACTGCTCACGGATGTTTCATCAGACCTGTCTATGAGGCTTACGTGGTAACTTCTGTTTACTCTGGAGCCAAAGAGAATGCTGGAACAGCCCCAGGAACAGAAACTTGCTACTTAACTCCCATTTTTTCCCACTCCCCAAACACCTGCCAAGGATGGGGTTAACTGCTCAGCAAATTGACTCTCAGCACCACCCTTTCTCGGACCACCCGTTGTGGGAGAGGGGTGTGCTGTGCTGCCTGGGGTGGAGAATCTGAGGTCTTCTGTGATCCTTGTCCGCTCTAGGAATTTACCAGGGAGAAGCGTTCATATCTTTCTAACTTGTATATTTTCACACCCGGTTTTGTGAAAGTGTAGGTATATTTCTCTTTGGCTAGGCACTCACGTTGTAAACAACAGCTCAGTTTCCCTGGGAATCGTTTATCAAATAACTTTGAAAGATTTGTTTGCTCTATTATTATCCCTGCTGCTGCCGTGTCTCTGTGAGTTAGTACAACAGAAGGAAAGACTGCCCGGGAACTGCCTTCTTAAGTGCTTTCGGTGCTGTCTTCCCCCCGCCCTGCAGCAGGCCATTGAGTTATTCAGTACACAGACACTCTTCAATAGCAGTGGTTGTACAGTGCGCTCGTTGTTGTTGACCTGAAGGAGATGTGTCACCACCAGAGTGCATATTTTTCATGCAGCAATGTTCACATAGGTTTCTCATTCTCTCACCGTATCAGTTACCAAGTCTTATGTTTATCCCTATCATTTTATTCTCCTTGCCGTCACCTGATCCAGAAGTATGTAGTCAGTAACTGCCTTGTTGTTTGGATGGCCACATGTCCCATTGCAATGTGCCAGGTTAAGCCTATTTTAGATCAGTCTTGTAGTCCAACAGATATATAGATAGATAGATGTCCTCATGTTGACTTTGACATATAGTAAAGTTAACGTGGCACAATAACCGCAGCAGTGGACTCAAATTTGAATGAAATAGAATGACACGCCTCCCACCTCTCTCTGGGGATGGCCCCTGCATAGGACTTGGTCTCTCTCAACCTGTGCAGGTCTTCCTTCTTTTTCCTACATTGTTTTCCTCTTTAATAAACTTGCTCTTTAATTCTCACACACACACACACACACACACACACACACAAACACAAGAATGACTCTTGCCAAACCCTGTGTGATACTCGTGAGTATCCACATGCTCAAACCCATTCTTGCAGCTACTTTGCCAGTCCATCTGCGCAGGTCTCCCTGGCCCTCTGGCCCTCTACTTCACCAAATACATCCCTCCTGATGGTATATCCAAAACAAGCCAGTCGTACAGTGTGCTGTTGCGATCCATAGGTTTCATTGGCTAATTTGGGGACTAGATCACCAACCCCCTTCTTCCTAGTTGGTCTCAGTGTGGAAGCTCTGCTGAAACCGCGCCACCTTGGTTTGAAATCTCACTTCCAGCACTAGACCAACACGCGGGCCGCCACAAACACGCTGGCTGTCAGCTGGTGCTGGGGCCACTGAACCTGTTGTTTCCAGGGTCCCTCACTTTCAGGAGTGACTCTCTGAGGCTCCTTTGTGACATTCAGGCGCAGAATGCAGCTGGAGGGAAGTCTCCTGGTGCCACGCTGCAAGGTGATTGCACTTCCATTTTCTCAGACTCCTTTCTGCATATCCGAGTCTCATCTTACAAAATGATTGTTTTCTCTGTCATGCAGCAGTTGCGGGCCGTGTTGTTTGTCTTAACTCGTGACTATGACTTCTAGCTTCCAGCCAGACTGAAGCTCATTTGTACCGACACTCTAGCACATACTGGGTATAATCAGTGCACTGAAACCGAAGGCGGTGACTTAGCCCAGCCTTGTTGTTGAGCGCTTACTTTGGGGCAGAGCATATGACTCATCCAAGTGATTTGTACTTTTCGGTTTTTTAGTATGTTATCTTGGGCTTATCATAATCTAAAAACATTACCATCTGTGGAGCCATTTAAGCACACATTCTTTCCAGCTTTTCTTAAGTTGATCTGGCTTTTTGAGGTGTGTGTGTCTGTCTGTCTTTGGGCTCTTCCTCCGTTCTATTTCTTGATGTAGGTGTATTGGCTGTTGTTACTCTTCTTGGGGAGTCACGCGCTTCTCTCAGTCTAAGCTGGGAATAAAGGCTCCGTCACCCTAGAATAAACTTCGCGGTCATTTTCTCAAGTGTGTTACTGAGTCTAAATTAGCCCTCGGGTCGTGCATGGGAAAGGGCTCTGGCGGCATTAGAGATGACCCAGCCCATCCCAGCTGCTTAAACGGACACTTACATTGAAGCTTACACTGCTCGTGCTGGGACCCTGCCTGTTCAGATTGTTCTCTGGCCTTGTGTCTCTGTGTCACGTGACTACAGGTGTCATCATGCTGATTTTTAGAGGTAGAGCAACAAATACTTTACTCACATGGGACCCTAGAGGGTCGGACAAGGAAAGAATGCTGTAACCAGCCGGCGAGCTGGGCCTGGACACTCCGTGGGCCCCAGAGTCCTTGTTACGCCGCCTGAGCACTCTGTAGGATATTCCCAGTCCCTGCTTACACTGGTCACTCCGCCCTGTGGTACCGGGTCATTTCTTTACCCACTAAAAGCTTTCTCCTCAGGCAAGCATTGAGTTTCCCAGTGAGGTGCCTCCCGCTGCTGCACTGTACTTCCCCACTCCCTGCCCGCCTTGATGTGTGCCTCCTCCTCCCCTGCCAAAGGCACCCAGCCAAGACCAGCTCCCGGGTTAGCGCTGCACCCTTGCCCCCACCCCCACCCCCCGTCCTTATCACAGGGCTTTGCATATTTTCACTTCTTACAGCTTGCGTATCCCAAAAAGGCAGTTGAGGTTAGCTTATAAAGATGCACACAGTCCCATGTGATAAAACAAAAATAATTGAAGCAGTCCGGTCTGGAAAGTAAATTGAGGCTGGGAGAACAGAATGAAATCAGGTTAGTACCCTAAGGAACAACGGAAGATTCTGTGGTTTATGGGGGGAGGTCCCTACCTTTGGCTCTCAGTTCCTTAGCAGTTAGCGCAGGGAGGGAAGTAGTGATTTCTGTGCTTTATGGGATGGGCTTAAAATAAAGAAGAACAAAAGCCTCAAACAAGCATGGTGTGACAGTGCAACAGTCCCTACCCTGGCGGGCCTCTCACGGTGCTCATCAGGCTGTGCCTGGGAGGGCCTGCGTGGGGAAGAAGCACGTCGACCATAGACGGGAGCTCTGCAGACCTTCAGGTGCTGGGGGCCTCCCCCCACCGCATGCTTGAGGCAGCACCAGAGGCAGACTTGACATCTTGAACAAGATCAGGAACTACTTCATACTCCTGACACAGAAGGGCTTGAGAGTTGAGCAGTGATTTTCCGTAATTTTTTAAAAGTCTACTGCAGCACAAGTATAGATGGGGTAGTCAATTCTTCAGAATTTCTGATGGACCATTCTTTAAACCAGGTGTTACTGAGCCGCTACCATAATTGTTTTAACACCCAAAATTATTTTATTTTACACGTTGTGTGTGAATTCAGTAAAGGTTTACAGACCGACCAAGTCATCAGTTTGACTTCGAGCAGTTCACGAACACTTTGTTACAGCTCACCCACTGGAATCACCTCAACATACTGGCCTACGCTCAGCCTGTGTCTCTGCCGTCCTAACTCTGGTCTCAGACACTGCAGCTTTGGTCTGAGATGGGTGATGAGTCTCACAGGGGGGCTGCAGTCCCCAGCCTTCATCTTGGGGCTCAGCCATCTCCCAGGCTCTTTTATGATTAACAAACAAAAGACATCAGTTGAATTTCTAACTTGAAAGGGTGTAAGAGCCTGAAGACCAGACCCCTGATGGGAAACAGCTGTAAGAACAGAGAAACCTTTATTAAGCAAAAAATACCAACATGTGAGGCCATTGTTTCTCCACATACCTTCCATCTCGGCCTTTGCAGGGTGTTCGACAATGCTGTCGCCCTGGGGATGGAGACCATGCTGCTTTTTAACAAGCCTCAAAGAGAAGTGTGGAGGGCTGTCAGATCAGAGCCATGAATAGAGTGTGTCCCCTGGACCCTAGGAGATCCCTATGCGGTGAGTCCCCCCGGGGGGGAGGCGTGAGGAAACCTGAAGGGGCAAGACCAAGATTTCCCAACACAGTCCTCGGGCGACAGTCTTTGCTGGCCCAGAAGAATTGTGATGGGAAAAAGTTCCTCAGTACAACTTTGTGGCCGCCTCACCATTACAGTTTTCAATCTTCTTAAAACTTTCTAAAAAGCTGCCACGATCATACCGTATCCTTTGAGACAGTTTATCAAGATTGCCTCAAAACCACAGCCCTTTGGGCTGACATCCATGCCCTGAGTTTAACAGACCTGGCAAATTCCCTTACAAGCCACTGATTTCACGAGACATTTTTTTAAAGCTATTCTAAGAGAACTATTAGTGTACTACTGCAACATCTGTAGCTAGCTCTCCATGGATCACAGAGATATGTTTAAACACATTTTTGGAATTAACCTGTGCGTGTCTGAATTGGCAGCACTCTGACTTGCTTGCATAGCTTTTCAAAGCCCTTGAAGTGCCATGCTGACAGTCCCTGGGAACCTGCCCAATCATGATGTCCTGGGGGATTTCAGACTTTAAGGCACCTTCACTGGCGTTTGCGCGCTGAACCAAATTCTGCTTAAAATGAGCACTATTTCAAAGGAGTTGGGTTGAGAGTCCTTCAGAGAACTCTCTTGAAAGAGAACAACAGCCCATTGAAGTGTGTGCTTAAGGCCAGCTGTTTTACTAAAACGAAGGTCGTGGTCGTTAGCAGATGTAGTTCACTTCAAAGAAGACTAGCTGCCATGTGATCAGCCAGGATCTTCTGCTTGATTCCCTCTGGAAATAGTGGGTCTTACTCTTTAAAACTCACAGTCCCTCTTAACGGTGGAAAAATCTCATACCCCTCTCCATTCTGACACTCTCCCCCACTTCTGCAGGTTTACAATACCCTCCCTGTCTCACCAGCCAATAAAATTTCATCTTGCTTTTTCTTAAGTTAATATAGTTACTCCTGACCCACATTTTAAAAATGATTTTGAAGCTATTGACTTTTAAATGTTGTAGTCCTGCCCGCCATTTTAGCAGACCCGGGAAAACCACCTGTTTGATTAAGAATCATTCCTCTAATCTAGCCAGTTTAATTAGCCAGTTTCTTTGGACTGGGAAGCTTCATTCCAATTTTAATTCAAAGAGTAGGGTTAGAAGAACCCACACGACTTTTTTTTTTCAATTTTCAATAATTTTATTGGGGGCTCTTATAACTCTTATAACATTCAACACATCATTTGTATCAAGCATATTTGTACACATGTTGCCATTTTCATTTCCAATTTTTTTTT
>PVJH01026950.1:0-29320 GCA_004026705.1 Nesogale talazaci
TGTTAGGTACCATGGAATTGGTTCTGACCCCGTGCACAACAGAAAAACACTGCCCTCTCCTGCGACAACCTCACTTCTTCCTGTGCTTAAGCCCACTGCCTCAGTCCCTATGTCAGTCCACCTCCTTGTGGGCCTCCCTCTGTCCTGCTGCCCCTCTGCTCTACCAAGCACAATCTCCTTCTCCAGCCACTGCTCTCTCCTGACAGGATGTCCCAAGTATGTACGATGAAGTCTCCCCATCCTGGCCTCCAAGGAGCACTCTGTCTGTACTTCTTCCAAGACAGATGGGTTTGTGTTGTAGGTAGTCCATAGTACTTTCAATATTCTTCTCCAGTGCCATAATTCAAATGCATCAATTCTATTTCAATCTTCTTTATTTATATGGCAGCCATCATATGCTTGTGAGGGGTCAGGAGCACTGTGTTAGTAGACTGGGCAGATTAGAGAAACAAGTCAGGAGAGACTCATGTGGGCATAGGAAAGAGCTTTAGGTACAAGAACAGTTGAGAAAACATCCCAGTCCAGTGCAGATCAAGTCCATAAGTCTAATATTAGCCCATATGTCTGTTACCAATCTATAAAGCCCTGAGAGCTGGAAGAAACATGTGCAGACCCCTGCCAGCACTGTGATGCTTACAATGTCACTGTATCCACCAGACTTCTCACCCACTGGTCTGTAATCTTCCAGCATTCAACATCACTGCATGTGTCTCCTGAATTTCAAGAGGACTTTATAGATTGATAACAGACATATGGGCTAATATCAGACTTATGGACTTGATGATCGTGGCCATATGAATAAAGAAGATTGAAGTACAGTTGATGCATTTGATGACTGTGGGGGAGGGCCTCAGATGGCTGTTGGGGGAGGACCTCAGATGGCTGTGGGAGGAGGGCCTCAGATGGTTGTGGGGGGGGAGGATCTCAGGTAACTGTGGGGGGAGGACCTTAGATGGCTAATATCAGACTTAATGGACTTGATAATGGTTGCCATATGAATAAAGAAGATTGAAGTAGAATTGAGACATTTGATGATTGTGAGGGGAGGACTCAGATGGCTGTGAGGGGCAGATCTCAGGTGGTTTTGGGGGACGACCTCAGCTGGTACTGCAGAAAGGACTTCATATGCTAACCAAACACTGCCATTAGAGCCCACCAACCACTCAGCAGCACCAAGATGTGGCCGGCAGCCTCCCCAAAGGTTGCCAGCTTCAGAAACCCTAGAGAGCAGTTCTCCTCTACCCCTATGGTCACTCCGAGTTGTCATTGGCTCGATGACAATGGATTTGGTGGGGGTTTTATAGTTAAAGAATTCTCTCCGTTCCCGTGAGGGAGAATAAAAGCCAAACTTGATGACATTGAGTCGATTCGGACTCAGTGTGGTGTAGTTGTAGCTGAGCACAAACCATACACCCACAGAGCGCTTTTAAACAGGAGAGAAAGACAGGAATTGGGAAGGAGGCAGGCTCTTGGCACTGGGTGGGAGGCACAGCAGGTAGTGTCTACAAGAGCAATAGCTAAAGGCAACCCGGGAGGAGGTCTCTAAGGTCCTGGGGACACTCCCATGCCAGTTGCTGGCCTCTGTCCTGGGGCTCCTCTCTGTCTTGGCAGGGCTCAGGCTCTGCGTCATCCTGCAGGGCTGGCTTAACTCGATGCTCAGGGCCCAGGGTGGAAGCACGTGGACCTTCTTCACTTTCACCGGCTCCTGGGGAAGGGTCCCAGGAACGAACCACTCACCTGATAAACAGCCTATAATTAAAAACCGGAAGGAGACAAGCCAGTCAGGGCACAGTATAGCAGTGATGAAATATGCAACTTTCCTCTAGTTCCTAAATGCTTCCTCCCTCCCACTATCATGATCCCAATTCTACCTTACAAATCTGGCTAAACCAGAGGATGCACACTGCTACAGATAGGAACCGGAAACACCAGAAATCCAGGAGAGATGATCCCTTCAGGACTAGTGGTGAGAGTGACAATACCGGGAGGGTGGAGGGAAGGTAGAGTAGAAAAGGGGAACCAGTTATAGGGATCAGCATATAACCTCCTCCCTGGGATACGGATAACAGGGGAGTGGATGAAGGGAGGCATTAGACAGTATATGATCAGACAAAATAGGAATCGTTTATAAATTTTCAAAGGTTCATGAGGGAGGAGAAAGCGGAGAGGGAAAGGAATAAACGAGTTAATAGCAAGAGCTTAAGTAGCAGACAAATGTTTAGAGAATGATGATGGCAACAAATGTACAAATGTGCTTTGCACACAATGGATTGTGATAAGAGTTTTATGAGCCACCAGTGAAATGATTTTTTAAAAAAATCAGAAATTACTCTTTTATGAAGGTCAGAACATGTACTTGGGACTTTGAAAGGTGGTGTTTGGTTTTGAGCGCACTCTAAGAATTGCCATTAGGGCTGAGCCCTGGTAACATAATGGTTGTGTGTGGGACTGCAGCCCACAGGATTGGTGGTTCAAGTCCAGCAGCAGCTCTCCGGGAGCAAGGTTGAGCTTCCTATTCCCACCAGGGCAGTGATGCCCCCCCTTATCCCCCCCAAAACCACCATCATCTCAGGCAGCTGGTCTGGCTATGGTTGGCAGTGTGCATGGTGCTGTGCTGCTGAAAGCTGTAATATTGGTTTTTCAAATGTCACTGGGGCCGCCATGTTGGCAATGAGTGTGAGAACAGCTCTCAGTCTAAGATACACTCAAAAGTAAGACCTGGCAATCTGCTTCTGAAAATCAGTCGTTGAAAACTGTAGATTACAACAGTGCCGGAAGCTGCATCCTTCACAGTACAGGCTGACTGCAGCAGTGGTTCCAGCTCTCCTGGCTCACGAGGACGGTGCAGGGCAGGCAGCCTTTGACTCTGCGCCAAAACCACATTCTTAAGGGAAAAAAGTAAAAGTGACCAAAGACCCACTTTCTGTGGTGGAATGAATGTGTCTGAGCCTCAGTCTTTACCTGCCCGCCTCCTGTGATAGCCTACATGAGTCCGCCCCGCTACCCCCCCCCCCCTTTACAACCAATCCCTTAAGCAAATCAGAAACCCTGAGAGACTAAGAAACTCCTGGACTTGTGGGTGGAGGGTGGAGGCCAGAGCTGAAGTAGACCGTTGAGTGGCACTCCGTTTGGGTGCCCAGGTGGATGTGGATGCGGTAGGTATCATGTTTATGGAGCTTTCTTGCAGGATGCTCCTAATGAACATAGCAGTTATATGCATAATTGCAGTTAATTATTATGTTGTGAATGTATGGTTAAACTTGATAAAGAGTAACGTGTAAAAACTCTTATTAAAAGTTCCCTATTATTTGCCATTAAATCACCACTGTGGCTATGCTAGAGGAGTCTGTTAATTCAGCCACCTAATAAATTAAATTAAAATAAGCAAAGCAGGGTGTCTGTATTGTGCTAGGAAATGGGGGGCTGGCAGGGCAACAGCAGCCCTGGCTGCTCCACTCTATGACAGAGAGTTTTTGAATAGCTATGATCTTTACATATAAATAAATGTACTCACAAAAAGGACAATCTTTCTCTGGTCACATATTATACTTTTTCGCTTAAGAAAGTCCTTTACAGTGATGACCTTTCTAGGGACAGCAAGAGAACCTCACAATTGGCCTGTAGGGTTTTGTTTTGCTTTGCAATTTTTATCTTTACCCTTGAGTTAAGACTTCACTTCTAAAAAATATTCCAAAGACTCATTGATTTATATCTTTTCTTCCCATAATATCTCTGCATCCACCCCACTTCCACATGGCACCATAGTAGAAACAATAAAATACCCAGGTGCTCCAGCACAACTGCAACTTCACGCAGCATCCCATGGTGTAAGCCTCTGCTGCCGGCTGTTTCCAAGTGCGGCCTTAACCTTTGCTAGCCTGGAATCTGTGTGTCCAATAGTCCATGAGAGAACAAACGAGTGCAGTACAATTGCCATCAGTAACCTGGGCTTCCTGCTTCACAGCGTTGCAGGCGGCGAGTTGTTTGACTTCTTAGCAGAAAAGGAATCTTTGACTGAAGAAGAAGCCACGGAATTTCTCAAGCAAATTCTCAATGGGGTTTACTACTTACACTCCCTTCAGATCGCCCACTTCGATCTTAAGGTATGTTGCAGGTGTTAACCTGATAGAAATGTTTGCAAACCACAGTGTTATTTATAGGAAACAAACATCCAGAAGTTACTTTTTCTCAGTGTGAATTTTTTTATTATTATTTTTTATTTAGGCCTCACTGCCCTCTGATGGGAGTGGGAGGCGCAGCCTTGCTGCTGCTGGATTTGAACTGCCAAGCCAGTCGGCTGCAGTCCCGCACTCAACCACTACGCTACTGGGGCTCAGCCCTATTTTATTTTTTTTTCCAGTGTGAATTTAACAAATGGAATTATTAGTATCTGTCCACAAGCCAGTAGTGTGTTCCTTGGCAGGGAGTTTCTATTCTTTTCCTCACCTTTTGAGGGTCCAAGGTGGAAGACTACTGATTGTGTTCTTGGACAGTGGGGTGGAGGACCAAGGGGACTTGCTATTGGTGGGCTAAGACACCTTCAGCCTGCCAGGGCCAGAGTAAGCACAGTGTTCACACTGGTGATGCAGCTGGTTAAACATATCTGGCCAGTGGTCCACACCCACCAGACAGTCTGAGAAAAGATGACGAGACTGTCTATTCCTGTAAAGACGTATAGGCTCAGAAATCCTCAAGAACAATTCCACTCTAGCTTAAAAAGTCGATGAGAGGGTCTGAATCAATTCAACGGTAGTGGGTTTGGGGATGGCTCCTAGAGGTCTTCACCTGTGCGACACAGGTGCCTTATGATGGGCTCCACGAACATGGTAGTTTGGACCCTCCCAAAGACATCACAGAAGAAAGGCCCAACGTTCTGTTTCTGTAAAGTGGCAGCCAAGAATGTGCTCTGCTCTCTACCACTCTCAGTCTGTATAGTTCTCGGGCAGGTAACATACAAGATGTCTTGAGTCGAATTCTCCTTCCATTGCCAAGGCTTCGGGGCCTGGCTATGTCAGCAGTAACAGTTAAGTCAAATGCTAACTGGCAAAAGGCATGATGGGAGATAGAAAGGGGGGCTGAGCCCCTGTGGCATAAGTGGTTGAGTGCGGGACTGCGGCCTGTGGGCTTGGCGGTTCAAATCCAGCAGCGGCTCTCAGGAGCAGCGCTGGGTAGCTCTCACAACCACCAGAGGGCAGTGATGCCCCCCCCAAAACAAACAAACAAAACTTTAAAAAAAGACAGTGTAAAAAAAAAAAAGAAAGAGATAGAAAGGGGTGGAGTCCTCCTCCCAGCTACCAAGCAAAGAGAGGACATAAGCATGTGAAACAGGAAGTGACACTATGAGAGGTGACAGTTCAAGCTTACGTGAAATGTCACTAGAGTAGGTGATCAGTTGTGAGATGAGTGATTCAGTCATTGGTCAGAGAGGGCAGGGGGATCTCTGCTTACTGTAGGTGCAATGTCAAGACCCCATCTGAAGATTTGGCCGTAGATATGGGTGGTGGTTGCATGATATGATTAAAACCATCCACATCGCTAAATCGTACATGTAAAAAATGCTGAGTTGTCAATAGTGCTAAATGTACTTTTTAACAACACACACACACACACACAGCTCCTATCTCTATCCTCTCAACACTCATTCATGTGCATAGATCCCAAAAGGTGCTGATTGTAATCGTCTACAACTTTCTGCCTCATGTCCTTTTTCTGGCCCTGGAAAGTAGAGATGCCAAAGACGAGATGTTCGCACAAGCAGTTCTCCACAGGAAGGAAGGAAAGAGGGTCGTGGCCAACCCTGACCTTGCTCCTGCTTCCATTGGAATCACTGCAACCTCTTCTTTGTCTCCCCAAGTTCCTCAGGGATGGCACTCTGGTAACCCACACATGATACCTGCTCCCTCCTGTCCTGTCTCCTCACTGCGACTACCTCATGCACTGCTCATGCCCAAGTCCTGAATCTGCTTCTGGAAAAGCCGGAACTTTTTCAGAAAAGGGGCTAAAATTCCTCTGCCATTCTTGCCCTCCCCAAAGTGTATCTCATCCCTCGTTCTTTGTCTTCTTTTTTCAAGCCTGAAAACATAATGCTTTTGGATAGAAATGTCCCTAAGCCTCGGATCAAGATCATTGACTTTGGGTTGGCCCATAAAATTGACTTTGGGAATGAATTCAAAAACATCTTTGGGACACCAGAGTTTGTTGGTAAGTTTCTTAGATTTCTCCTAAACCTGATGCTGCACAATTTCCACTGCTGTAGGTCCATTGACCCGCTCGGTTTCTGGCTTGTGCATGCAGACAGAATCTGGTCATTTGTCTCCTTCCCTACCTAGCTCAGCATGTTGTCTGTTTCCCCGTAGCTCCTGAGATCGTCAACTATGAACCCCTTGGTCTCGAGGCAGACATGTGGTAAGGAGCCTCTCTTGGTGCTGTTATCCCTGGGGTCTCTTGGACTGTCTCCTGACATACTTTGTTTCTGTGTTTGTGTCTAGGAGCATTGGCGTCATAACCTATATTCTGTAAGTACCCCAACCCCATGGCACATCTTCTGATCCTTGTTAGCATGAGGCCCTAGCCATCATTAGCCCCTGAAGGAGGCAAGCCCATCTCCACCACTCACACATGCTTGTCATGTAAACATACATTATCTACCCACTCTCACATTTTCTTTACACCAATTACATATCTTCTAAATGGATTCTAAATGATTCACTATTATGTGGAAGATAGCGTGGCGCCTGAGAAAATAGGGAAAAGGGAGTTTTAAGTGCAAGATGCTTTTCCAAATTAATTTTATTGCTCTCCATTTGTTTGTTTGTTAAACAAGGAAGGTACACATTGTGACACAAGGGATCTCTGAAAAGTTCATGGACTAAGGGAATTAAAAGATTATAAAGCCAACATCTGTGCAAACTGACAGTCTATATACTTTATTTTGAATTAGGTGAAGGTTTACAGAACACATCGGCTTTCCACTCAGCTCAATTGGGATTCTTCTCAGAGCAGTTGGCAGTGGTAGCCGAAGAACCATCTAGTTCTGCTGGTCTCTGTGTCTTGGACAAAATTAGTTTTTTAAATGAATCGTTTACATTAAGCTAATGATTTTATTCACAGCAGTCTGAAAGTCTTCTCTGTTGTCATCAAAGTTTTAAGTACCTGTCAGCAGATCAAAATGTAGCTTTGGTTCTAGTCCACTTTTCAGTTATTACAGGAACTAAATGACAACATGAGGAATATTGATAAATGTCTGTGCCCTCACTTTATCTTTGACAGCTTAAGTGGGGCCTCCCCGTTTCTTGGAGACACAAAACAAGAAACCCTAGCGAATGTATCCGCTGTCAACTATGAATTTGAGGAAGAGTACTTCAGTAATACCAGTGCCCTAGCCAAAGATTTCATAAGAAGACTTCTGGTCAAGGATCCAAAGTGAGTGTGTGTTACTCCTGAGAGGTACTGCCTCAGCCTTGGCTAGCTGAGTCTTGGCACTCTGCTGCATATACACCTGCATCCATCTGCCCCTCATTTCTGTCTAGCAAAAGGAAACACTGCATAAATTTCAGTATCCTGGCCACCTGCTGATCAGTACCTGCAGACATCATCACATCATCACAAAAATGCCCGTGTAATTGTCTATGTCCCCAGCATTTGTCCTCCCTTCTTTTTCTACCCTTACAGAAAGAGAATGACAATTCAAGATAGTTTGCAGCACCCCTGGATCAAGGTAAATTGCATTTCAGATTGCTCAAGTGATTACCTGGGGCCTCCCCCCCACCCCCCCACCCCCAAGAGTTCAGTTGGCTTTATTGAGCATGTTACAAAGGAGGCTTTAATCAAAAAGACCAAAACTTATACAGGTCTTTTCAAGTTGGAGTTTTGGTTCAACACTTCCAAACATTGACGAACAACAAGTATATTTGTTTCCAGACGTTGCTGTTCAGGTAGTGGAAAGTTTGTGTCTCGAGCCATTTGACAACCCCTCAGTATCACTGTATGTTGCTGAAGATAGACTAGTGAGAAATAGCTGTGATGCTTTTCCCAAAAGTCAGCCAGTAAAAGCCCTCGAAAACGCAGTGGTGCAATCCCCAGCCAAGCATGAAGATGGCGTAGGACCAGGTAGCATTTTGTTCCTTTGTGCAGGAGAGTTCCTTCAGTTGGGGCCAACTCTATATATAGCAGCTAACAGCAAAAGAGCCAGACTTCCAGCCTGACTTCTGTGGTTCTTCCAAGCCACTGGATTTTATTTATATTAACATGTCCCATAACATGGCTTCATTGTGAATCTTACTTTAGCAAACTGCCACTGGTGAAAGTTATCACTTAGCTGGGGTCTCAGTTCACCGTTCCCCTCCTCCCGGTACCCAGGCTGTGGATTTCAAGCCCTCAGCCACGAGGGTGAGCCTGCAGAGACGTGGGTTCATAGGTCACGTGCACCATCCCCCTCGTTAAGTCAGTGAGGGAAGTATGTGTGTGTTCTCAGACTGACTCATGAGAGGTTTTCCAAAAAGTTTTTGTGTAATATAGTACTGTAATTTGAGAGTTCTCATTTATTTATTTTCCCTTGGATTTTCATTTTAGCCTAAAGATACACAGCAAGCACTTAGTAGAAAAGCATCGGCCGTAAACATGGAGAAATTCAAGAAGTTTGCAGCCCGAAAAAAGTGGAAAGTAAGATATATTAGATGGCGGGATTACTAGATTCTGTTTCTTCCAGTAAACCTGTCTGTTAGGCTGCCAGGGTCCATCTTTGTGAATCCTGGCAGTGGAAGGGGCTCCCTCCTGCTGGTTGGTTGTTTCTCGGTCTTAGTACCCTGCTAGTTTTCTGCAGCTCTGTTCAATTTTCTGAAAGAGGTAAAATGGTATTTCAGCCCTATTAGCTCCTCTTTTCAAATGTGATTTTTTCATTAAAAGAAAAATTCTAAAGGCAAATGTGGAATAAAGCACATTAAAATTACAGTGAAGCCTTTTCTAGGCACTAGGAACCAGGTTTTAAATGAGCTTGTTTTTTTGTGACCAGCAGCCTGGTGTCACCATTTAGCCTAGGACTTGAGGAAGAGGTTCTCTGGCTCTGAGTGCAGCCTGGGTGAAGTGGGGAGGGGTGGGGGCCTGGTCTTGGCCCTGTGGCTCTTGGCCTGCCTCAGCTTGCTCACCTCAGCAGGGTCTGTGTCACACCGGCTGCTCTGGGCGTGGGGACAAAGCCCACTTTGGGGTTAGGAGAGCAGTCAGATGGCTTTCAGTGCTCAGGCTCATATCAAACTCTGACGTCCGAGCACCACGTCAGAAATCGAGCTTCTCTCCATCCGCTAGTTTGGGGTGTAGCGTGGCAGGCATGAGGACCAGAGTCCGTGATGACTTTACTGCCCGTAGAATATGACGCCCCATGCCCAGTAAACACATACGCCTCTGTCTTTGAATATGCACGTGGAGGCCCTAACCCTGCGACAGTTCTCCCTGTGTGTGCGAGGACTGTACTATGTCCACTGCGCCTGTTCCATCTCCCAGGGTACAGACTACAGGGTGAGTCGGGAGAGTGTCAGGGCTTGTTCAAGGTTGGGTCACCTGGCCCCAAAAGTACAGAACCAAGTGATGGGAGAGAGGGTGGCTGGGCTACGGAGTTCCGTGGTATCATAACGAGATCTTCATTTAGGAGCCTTGAAGCAAATAGGATCCCACCTGCTTGTGGTGCTGCCCACCCCGGAAAGCCTATGCGGGGAGCAATGGGAGCCACCCCAGAGGCTGTGTCATTTGTACCAATTTGACGATTGTTACATAAGCTCCTTCTTCTCTGCCCCTACCTTCTCTCCTCTCCCTCTGTTTGCTTTTGTCTTTGTTTTAAAGCAATCCGTCCGCCTCATATCACTGTGCCAAAGACTCTCCCGGTCCTTCTTGTCCCGGAGTAGCATGAGTGTGGCCCGAAGCGATGATACTCTGGTAAGCAAACCTGTGTGCCCTGACGGGCGGCGCACCTTGCTTGCGCTGTGGGAGGACGCGCTCAGCTCTTCCATCCTCCCTGCCACCAGCACCCCTGCAGCCATGGGGACTTCCCCTCTCGGGTGGGCGGGGCATCACTGCCATCCTCGCTTTGGGCAGCACGCACTCCCCACCCCTGCTCCTACCACCGCTGGCACACATTAAAATCCAGCCCTCCTCCTGCACCCCATCAATGGGACGTAGAAGAACCTTGGATTGTGGAAATAGAAAAGGGACACATTGACGAGTACCACCGCACCCCACCCATGCCCCAGAAATATGGAAAATTGCAATATTATTTGCTGAAGTTTCTCAAGATACACCACAAGACTGAACCTACTTCACTTACTGACATCATTGACTGCCCTTGAGAGAGAAAAAAAATCAGTTTGTCTCTTCCCTCATCCAAACAGAAACTTCGTCGCAGATTAACCCTTGAGATAGGATTGGGGCACATGTGAATTCAACAAGACTGTCCCCTGGATGTCCAACAACGGGGTTTTGTTCCATCTGGAGGCAAAGGGGATGCCAGACAAGCTGGAAAGGCTAGTTCCCTGGGAACATCCGCACTCCTGTAACTGGATCCTCGGGGTTTCCCGAGTAGAATCCAGAGGCCCCCAGGGTGGGGATCACACAGCAGCACATGCCAGCTTTCCCTTTTTCTGGGAGTTCATATTGTCATGGAGGAGAAAGGGCAGCAAACCAGAAACATTGAGTACACCAGGCCTGACAACCCCGCCTGTGAGCTGCGTGAACCCTTAGGGATTTCAGTGAACTCAACATCAAGAGAGGTTGAGGCCAGAGAAGAAGAGAAAGCACTTGTTTGAAAGTAGAAATACAAGCGAGGAAAAGATATAAGTGATTCATGTAAATGAGAGATCCCTTTTGCTGCTGGACATCTGGGGGTGCCGTTGGCTATGTGTTGAACTACGGGTCAGACCCACCAGCTTCTGCTCCTGCTTTCAGCTGCTTAGCCCCATTGAGGTTCTGTCTGCATCAGAATGGGTTGGGTGACCGTGAAGGGGGTAGATTGTTGCTGATGGCACCCCGGGTAAGTGTAACAAGATCAGCAGTTGAAGCTCACGGCCACCCATTGGGAACAGATGAAGCTAACTGTTCTCTTAAAGATGACAGCCTCAGGAGCCCCGGGGTGCAGCTCTCCTCTGCCCCATTGGGTCCCTCTGTGTCAGAATAGATTTGGGGATATGGGATGCTTATGGCTGCAGGCAGGATAATGGAAATGATTTTAATCTGGCAAATGGCATCCACCCTGGTAATCAGCGTGAAGAAGGCATGTGTGTTACAGTGACAAATAGCAGGTGTCCGAAGGTCTCAGTGGCCAGCAGGTACTTTAAGCACAGGGTCTCCTATAAGACCATCACTGTTTGTAAAGGTGCTCCTCCCAAGGAC
Organism: Nesogale talazaci; assembly: GCA_004026705.1. Lineage (NCBI taxonomy): Eukaryota > Metazoa > Chordata > Mammalia > Afrosoricida > Tenrecidae > Nesogale > Nesogale talazaci. Next base: position 11,374 of record PVJH01026950.1, read on the forward strand.
ATGGTCCGCCTGCCGGTCCTGCTCCTCTGGACTTCCACTTGCCTACAAATGTCACTCCATCTTCAAGTTGGATTATGGGGGGGGGAAGGCCAGCATAAAATGTGCTTTCTAAAAACTCTGTTCAAACCCCAGTGAAGCTTGTCTGGGTTTAGCTCTAGAGAGATGAGAACACAGAGCTGAGAGGAATGCTTTCTCCCTTCCACTCCCCACAAGCAGGCAGTGCACCTCAGTACATATACTCTTCCAGCTTGAGATTTCGGAGTCTGCAAGGGTAGATAATAGGAGAACTCATGTACTCATGAGTATACTCCTAAAAAGCATGAGTAATGGAACGCTGTACATGTAAATCCAGACAATGTGATGGGTTTTTAAAAAATTATTCCTAGGTTTTCATTTGCCATGTTGTGGAAATGCCTTGTTATAAGAACAGTTTGGGATGTAAGGTTTGACTTCTTTTTGACCATTCTCCAATTATCTCCCCCTTATGTTTAACAATACAATACACTGATATACCTGTAGTCCTTTCTTTTTTTGATCTGGACCATATTTTCCCTTGCTTTCCCGGGTCTGCATGTTAAAATAACTGTCACCAGCCTTTCGAGAATTTTACATTGTCATACTGTACCTGGAGAAAAAAGAAATTCCAGTGCCCCAAAGTGACAATTCAATAAATGGGGTGGGAGTGGGGTGCAAGTTACAAATATCTTATTCAAAGATAGCATTTCCTTGGACTTGTTGTTGTTCCTTATCCAGTAAGAGTCCCAGGAGTTGCTGAGTTACACCTGAAATTTTCCACCGTGGTGTGTTGGGTCACATTTTGCCAGATTCCCGAGATAAGCACAAAAGGTTGTTTGTCACCACCCTTGTTCTACATCTGAATCTTGCGAGTCATTTGTTCTCTGGGTCATACCTCAGGGGACCTGAAGGCACAGGTAAAGGGTTGACTTCCTACATAGTAGAGGCACAAAGTAACCCCCTGCTCCACTTCATGGCCTGGTGGATTCTTAATGAAATGGTGTATTGTCCTCCGAATGCCCCTTTCATAAATAAGCATTCATTTCTCCTGTGTGGATAAAGGGATCAAGACCCGCATGCTAATTTTTCCTTTCCTTCATCACTGACTCTCTCAAGGATGAAGAAGACTCTTTTGTGATGAAAGCCATCATTCATGCCATCAATGATGACAATGTCCCAGGCTTGCAACACCTTCTGGGCTCTTTGTCCAACTACGACGTTAACCAACCCAACAAGGTTAGATTTGGCCCTTCCAGGGAGGGTGGGAGGTGAACTCCGTGACCGACCACCTTAAAGTCCAGAGAGGACAGACTCCATCTGCTTCTCTGTGGTCCCTTCCTATCAGAAACCTCATACTGTGAGAGATTTTAGTTACACATGAGGGCAATCTTCTTACAGGTCTTTCTTCAACCTGTCTTAACTATCCCGTGCTTGTATAAATAAGTACCACCATGGGTGGCTTTAAAGAACAGTTAGGATTTTCTTACAGTTCAAGAGACTGAAAGTCTCAATTAAACTATAGTTGTAGGATGTGGAACAGGTATGGATTTTCTTATTTATTTGTTTGTACAGATTCTAAACCTGCTAACACACTTCAGCATTCCTGGGCTTGTCTTCATGTGGTGTCTTCCCCCTGTGTGTACATTCAGTACTTTTTAAAACTCATCACTATTTCCAAATAGGGTCATATTTATAGATGTATGGGTAATGATTGTAACATATTGGTGGGTGGGGCACAATCCATAACACACATCTTCTAAAATCCATGTAATTTAAAGCACCCTGCAAGTGGAAATGTCACCTTTGATAATGAACCTGAAAGAGGAAGAGCCATTGTGTGCATCTGATGGTTTCCGTTCCTGTAATGCAGCCTTTGGTGACATGAAAAGCGTGTGTGGACAACTGTGAGGCACTGGACTTTTCTCATCCTGCCAACCTGTGAACTTCTTATTATTTTCTCTCCTAGCATGGGACACCTCCATTACTTATTGCAGCTGGCTGTGGGAATATTCAAATACTGCAGTTGCTCATTAAAAGAGGCTCAAGAATCAATGTCCAAGATAAGGTAATCTGTTTTATTACAAATAACCTATGCTTCTAAGTATTTCCAAATGTCTCTTAATTCCAAGAGTAACGAGGAAAAACAAACAATCAGCTATCGCAGCAACCTGCAATATTCCCTCATTCATTTCAGTTTCCACTTAAGGAAAATGAAGTGATTAACAGGCCTGGCACAGAGGCATGTTGCTAGGAAGAGGAAAGCTAACAATGTGCCTTCCTCTTGGCGCTATTGCTGGGCGTCAGCATTTCTCTGTACAAGATGGCAGGTTGTATTCCTTAATGGTCACGTTGGCTCAATAGGGGTGGATGTCATTCTTAGAGACATTTTCTCTACCTAATCTCATTAGAAGTATATTTGTCTATGTGTTTATTAGGTCAACAGCAGAGAGCTCCATTCTGAAATGCAGACACCGCTGTTAGCAACTCAGTAGTGGGTTGTCATTCAATGACTGTTTTCTTCCTCAGACTTTCAGTGGAGCTTGACAATGTAGGGAGTTCTCTAACCCGAGGTTGAAATGAGAGTTTTGATTGATAGACTGATTTTATTTTGTTTTTAAAGTAACTTATAGTGTTGAAATAATTTTAGATTTCTATAAAAATAAGTTTCTGAGAATTTCCATAAACTTTTCCTGTAGTCTCCACTAGCTTTTTCCATGATCCAAACTAGGCCTCCCAAATGGAAGGTGCTTGTGTGGGTTTTTTCATCACTGAAAAGGGGAGTTCCAGCGAGTCTGGGTGATGCACTCCAGCCCACCCACCCTTGTGAATGGTGACTCCATGTTTGGTTTTTTTTAGGGCGGTTCCAATGCCATCTACTGGGCCTCTCGACATGGTCATGTAGACACTTTGAAGTTTCTCAATGAGAACAAATGCCCTTTGGATGTCAAGGACAAGGTATGGTTACCTCTTTTCTTGGGAAGGACGATAGGAAGTAACAAGAAGATGGGTTTGGAAGTTGGCATGAGGACCCAAGTATTCAAGACACAAATCTTATTGCAGAGAATTTAAGTTGAACATTTCTTTTTTTTGCTGGGGGCTTGGTCTAGTATTAAAATCTGCTTTTAGCTGAAATCTGCCAGAAAATTGTTATGATAGGCAAACAATAAATGACTTTCCACATAATGTGAAAGAATGTTCTAGTGTAAAGACGACCAGAAGAGATGGGGTCCTTATTCTCCAATGCTTCTCCCTAAGCTTTTCAGCAGTCTTTTTGCCATTCTCTTTCTCTTTGAGGGAGCTGACAGTGCTGCTCCCCCCATCACTGTCCCAGAAAGGTTTGTATAGTAATACACGTGAAGTAAGCTTTTGAGGCAAAGACACCTTTATATTGTTAACTTATGAAGACACCTTGCTTTCAAAGCTTATGTGAACACATCCCACTTAGTCCACACTTTAATCTCTGCACCACCCGACAATGCTAGCTAAGCCTTGGATTCCTAACATCTCCTCTGTGACTGATTCCACTGTGTACCGCACCTCCACTTTTACTGCTCCTATATCTTATTTTGAGTCCGGCCTTCCAGTGCAGTTGTATGGGTTGGGCTCTGCACAAGGTTACCATGTCTAAGGGATGACTTCCACATCAAAGAGACACACTGCCACAACTCTTGGCAGGTGGCAGTATAATAGCTTGTTTTGTTTTTAAGATTTGTTCCGGCACTTTTTTTTAGCAGATTTAAGTCAAGTATAAGGAACACCTATTGCTAATTCACAACAATCTGTTGTATGGCCTACGAGCAGTGGTTTATTTTTTTTGTTTTTGTTTGTTCGTTTATTTGTTTTAGACATTGAAAAAAAAAACCTGCAAAAAGAAAGAATTGAACCTTATAAAACATCATCAGGCAGTGAAATGAGAAACTTGTTCACCAATAAAACTATTGGGTGAAACTACTGCTGAGTGATGTGCCCAGCATTGACAAGGGAATTTTGTGTTTTGCTCAGATCCCATAGCTAGAAGCATCAGTCTGTGAAAGGACTGAGGACAGCCACCGCAAGAAGGGAGTGCTTTGTTTCCTCATCAGATTGCTCACACTTGTGGCCAGGGACAGAGAACCTAAAGCCTTGTCAGAAGGCAAGCATGGGCTTACTTGTGCTCACTAACCCGTAGTGGGCAGGTGGCTTCCATCGCAGCCTGTAAAACTGCCCACTACTGAGGAGTTTGCTCACCTTGCTTTTGAATGTTCAGATGCTGCTTGAAGCGTTTGGTTGATCATGAGGGAGGCATGTGGGTTAAATGCCACGCCGGGGGCGCTGGCCCTCCATAGGTTTGGTGCCACCAAAGCAAAAGATGTGGGGCCCAGAGGGTTTTTGAGTGGGCCCCAGCCCATCTCCACAGTCTCCTCCAGGGTCCCCCTCCCAGGGATGGCCCCGAGATGTCAGCTCTGTTCCCTCCACAGGCTGGAGAGACGGCCCTTCATGTGGCAGCACGCTATGGCCACGCCGACGTGGTTCAGCTCCTGTGCAGTTTTGGCTCCAATCCAGATTTCCAGGACAAGGTGGGTTGTGGCCTCTGGCGTGCCCACTTCCTGAGGTTTTCTGCGTGGATGAATGGATAGAAAGTCGGTTCCGTCAGTTGGGGGGTTAGCACATCTGGTTATGAAGGCCAGGGACCCAGAGAGTAGAACGGTGTCATTTGGATTCGAAGCTGATGTCAGGAGCAGTTCTGGCCCCTTAGATGGCACTGTTCACAAAATCTCTAGACGGCCCCAGGGGTGGGTTGCCATGTCCATCATTCTCATTCTAGATGAGGACTCTAAGACCCGGAAAATTTTACTCACCTACCCAGATCTGCACAGCTTATAAATGCTGGACTAGGACTCAAATCCATGTGCTCTAGATCCAGATCCTCAGCTTACAACCAGCACATGGTAACACGGTAGCTTCTCAGAGACAGGAATATGTCCAATGATAGTGATCTGGAAAGCACAGGCCTCACAGACTTTATGGGATAATGATGAGGCTTGTCCAGTAAAGTGTTACATAGTCTCAGGAATGCACAGGGGCAGTCTGTCCTGCCCTCTAGGGTCGTGATGTGTCAGAAGGACTTGATGACACCGCCTATCTCAGCTTTGTGAGAGGGCACATCTTCCTGGGGTGAGATGGCCTTCTTTTCTCCCACCGAGAGACTGGTGGGTTTCAACCGTCGTCCTTGTGGCCAGCAGCACTCATAATGATTAACTCAGCCCAGCACACCGGGGCCCCACTGGTTGGGTAAAACAGGCTCTGTCTTAATTACTTCCTAGTCCTCCCTGCACCCCCCTTCCCCCAAAATACCTCCCTGTGACTTCTTTATATGAAGACAGAATTCGTATTCACAGACCTACTTTGCTGCTCTTCATAGTTGCAGATCCAGGGAATGCAGGCAGTTTGAGAAGTGCGGTGCTGTAAATGTGCCCGCTTCATGGCTCTCTTGTTCCTATGCACTGGCCCACCAGCCCTATCGGGCTCTTGAGAACCATCTGCCAAGGGTACGTGTGCCGAGACAGTGAGTTCATGAGACACATATTAAGTGCCGAGCAAGGGAAACTTGTGAAAGAGATGCCTCAAACCTTCCCCAAGTTACTGCCCCTTGAGCCCATGTTTATTGCTTCAGAGTCATTCTTGGCCTCAATTTGCTTTACTGTGGTTTCCGGCACTTGCCTTCCTTCTCCTCTGAGCTCAAATCTCCTCTGCAGGAAGAAGAGACCCCGCTGCATTGTGCCGCCTGGCACGGCTACCACTCGGTGGCGAGGGCCCTGTGCGAAGCTGGCTGCAATGTGAACATTAAGAACCGGGAAGGCGAGACCCCCCTCCTTACAGCTTCAGCCCGGGGCTACCCCGACATCGTAGAGTGTCTAGCTGAGTACGGCGCTGACCTGGATGCCTGCGACAAGGTGCCCATGGGTGAACTTGCATGCCATGCACCAGAAGTGACCTGGGGGCAAGGAGAGAGAGGAGTCGGAGGGACCACGAGGCTCCTCAATTTCTCAATTAGCCCTAAAATAGCACACTTGAGCACAGCAATTTGTACTTCTCCTTTCTCCTCTTGGTTCTAAAGAACCTCCCTGTGCACTCGCCTAGATTGGGATTAATCATTCATGTGCATTTGTGGTATGTGACAAAATGTTTGAACTGGTCTCATGATTTGTGGTTCTATTTTATTTTTTGCCTTCTTAGCTGTGGAGCAGGTACTGTGATGCTCACTTAACTCAGTGGTTCTCAACCTGTGGGTCACTGACCCTTTTTCAGGAGTTGCCTGATTCATCACAGTAGCAAAATTATAGTTATGAAATAGCAACGAAAATAATTTTTTGCTTTGGTGGTCACCACAACATGAAAAACTGTATTAGAGGGTCTTGGCATTAGGAAGGTTGAAAATCACTGACTTAACCCAAGAAAATCCTCATTTCAGACTAAAATTGGCACCACACTATTAATTCGTAGATGCCACAGTATTAATTCTTAGACAAACAAAGAAATGAGTGGTTGAGTGCCATCACCTGCTACTGAGTCAAAAAATAATAAACCATCTAGTTCCAGATAGTGATGGCAGGAAGGGGAGGTAGCAAAGCAAATTCCCTGTGGCCCACCTGAGAACCCTGTGTCCCTGGTGCATCTTTTAGGACGGACACATCGCTCTTCATCTTGCCGTCCGGCGCTGTCAAATGGAAGTCATCAAGACCCTGCTCAGCCAAGGGTGTTTGGTGGATTTCCAAGACAGGCATGGCAATACCCCTCTCCACGTGGCCTGCAAAGATGGCAATGTGCCCATTGTGGTGGCCCTCTGTGAAGCACACTGCAACCTGGACATCTCAAACAAGGTAGGTATGGAGGGAGAAAGGTCCTGCAGGTCCCAGCGATATCTGTGTGTCTGTCGGCATCTAAGTTACACTGCATCCGCATGGGTCCCTTCACTCTATACAATCCTCACATGGATGCAGGTATTCTGAATTTACAGAGGTTTGTCATTAAGACTTTTGAATAATTTCCTAAAGAAACAGGAAGTTATTACATTAGTTGTGGTAAAATTAATCAAGTAACTCCTGTTGGTAGCTACGATGTACATTTTGTGTGTGCCGTGAATGTGTGTACATGCATTCGCACGTGCATATACTTGTGTGTATAATATTATAGAGTAATCAGGGAGATTGGTACAAGTCAGAGCATACTATCTTGTGGAACCACTAAGTCTTCAGGAAGATACCTAATAACATGATTTGATTGAAATTTCTAAGATCATGCTTCTTTCCTCATGTTTCTACATTTAGAGTTTTATGATTGTAAACCCATCTCACCCTCTTTGTGCTAAACACATTTGGTAAGACTAAGGGTATGCCCTGCCATTTAGTGAATGCAGACTGTTGCTCTTGAGTTGACTGTGACTCCTGGTGACTATAGTGTAATGAATTTCTCTTTATTTGTGGCCTTTCTGGCCCTGGACTAATAATGCTGCCAAAAACAACTGGTTAATACATCTTCTGCCCACAATGATTGGTTAGTGTGCCACCTGATTGGTAGTTGCTCTGTTGTGCTCACTTTGTAAGGGTTGGTCAGTCTGCTCTGCAAATTGGGTATATAGAACCACCCCCTAGGATTAAGTGGCCTCATGGGAACTGGTCAATTACTAGGAAAGTTAAATGACTATGGTCTGTTCAGGGCGTTGGTTAGATCATGATTTGGTGAGAGGACCGTGACTTGAAGTTGACAAGAAGTGGCTCAGAGGAGGGCCTGCTCCATAGATGCTGGATGCTGGCCAACCATCAAGAATGACCTGGAGCAGAGAGCAACCTGTGGATGTGGGGTCTCCGCATGGAGAGTCTTGTCATCCAGAGACCGAGAACTGTCACACTGATGATGGCACAGGAGTGTGCAATAGTATGTGAGAAGCAGCAGCAGGACAGTGGCCGAGAAATGGCTGCAGCAGGATGAGCATCGGGTATCAGGAGACAGATGCCAGGCTGCTCGCTGCAGGAGGCTTGGTGCTCCATGGAGCTGGAGAGAGCCGAGTGCCGGAGGCTACAGAGCGGTAACCCTTGCCAGAGCAGTGCAGTGACCAGAAGAAAGCCCAAGGCAGGCATGGCCAGGAGAGGGCCACTTCATGGGGCCCAGCCATGAAGAAGCGGAGAGCAGAATAGTTGGAAGCTGCCCTATTTGAAGAACTGTCTCCTGTCCCTTGACTTTTGTCCTGCTATGTACTCGTTGATCTGGGCCTTAAGTTGTAGCCTTTCACTTCCCTTTGAAACCATATAATTGTGAAACTGGGTTGTGAGGCCATGGCTGTGAATCCTCAAAACCAGTAGAAAAGTAGACAGTGGCAGAAAGAGAAAGAAAGGGAGGAAGAAAGAAAGAAAAGCCGACAATGGCAGGGCCACTGGGTTAGAAATGCTGAGAAGTTCAGTGCCTGGAAGCATGTCTGACCTCCACCTCATAGGAGCCAGCTTTGTGGTGATCTGAAGCTTACCCATCCTAACAGATGTAGGCAGTGTGGGACTGCAAAGATGTGACCCCGGCGTGTCAGGGCACACCTGGGCTCCGTGGGGTTTTCAATGTCTGAGTTCTCAGAAGTGCCTTATTAAACCAGCAGGTCTCTCTTCCCAGAGGTCTCTAACCCAAACTCACTGCCATCAAGTCCGTTCCAACTCCTGGGACTTCCCCATGTGGATTTTGAAGACTGTAAATCTCTACAGGAGTAGAAAGTCTCAGTTCTCCTGAGAAGCAACTGGTGGTTTCGAACTGCCAGCCTTCAAACAAGTAGCCCAATGTGTACCCACTACACCACCGGGGCTCAAAATGCCAACATTTGGGCAAACTCATTAACTGTTGACACCATCATAGTGAATCATTTATTCTTCACTCTAGTGAATAATGAAGGCGTGAAAACAATGAATTACATGCTTCTGTGTTTGTGAAAATCTCCACTTGCTGAGTTCTAGAAGCTGTCTAGCTTGCTTCCTTTCTGAGTACCGTCAGAATCTGAATTATCAAATAAGATAAAACAATGGATGTTTGTATGGGTTCAACCCTATGACTATGAAGAGCAGGCACCATTCTGTTATGGCTCTGTTGAAAACCAAGTCCAAATAATTTTTTTTTTTTAATTTGCTGGTAACATTTATTTTTTTAAAAACTGAAGCAGTTGGAAATTTCTGCTTTTATAGAAAATGTTACTTCTCTTGCATATTATGCAATTAATTCGAATGGAAATTTAAATCCATAAGCTTCACATTCTAGACTTATAAAAAGGCAATACCCTGAGTCTTAGCTATTGGATGCTGTTTGCTGCCTCAGCTATGCCGTTCTCAACTTGCCAAGTCAGCGGTGTGAGTGGTTTTCGGGAAAACCATAGGAAAGCAGCACTACAGCTTTGCCTACCCTTCTAGGAGTGTTTAAATAATACAATGGGACTTCAAGGCTTATCGTAGGGTTGAATTGAAAACCTGAGACCTGGACTTGTGTGGATAACTGGCCTACTGTGTGCTCAGCATCTAGTATTAGCCATCAACTCCAAATTCCTGGTGTTTTTCAAAAACAAGCAAATGGTGGTCCTCCCTGGCTCACCCCACACCTAACTGCAAAATGTGCACTTGTTAAGTGGGCTCTTAAAAAAAAAAAAATCATTTCACTGGGGGCTCATATAACTCAACTCAGTAGGACAATCACAGATGTTGACGCTGTATGTGGCCACTGTAGTTCATAAACGCCTTTACAATGTAACGAAAGGAGTTTTGCATTTTTTAAATTGGTCTTTGTGATGCAGCAGTTAAGCACTCCACTGCTAATGAAAGGATCTGAGCTCTCCGCTGCTTGACGTGGCCATTTGCCTCTGTCAGAATTGTGGCCTTGGGAACCGTGGAGCAGTTCTGCTCAGTTCCATAGGTTCACGGTCAGGCAGAGGCAACAGACCTGGGTTTTGGTTCTTACATGCTTTTATTTTTCTAAACTAAATATGATGTGTGGAACTAGAAAAAAACAAGTAACTTCAAAAATGGGAAAAACATTTTCCAAGCATGTGGGCCCTCCTAGCCTTGACTCACACCTCCTTTCTGCCAGCACAGCAGACACTTAATTTAGTTACCTTATGGGAAATATTATGACAGTTCACCAATGAGGACATTCAGATTGCCAAGAAGCACAAGGCAAGAGGCTCAAAATCTTTAGCCATCGTTGTTCCTCGGTGCCCTCAAGTCAGCAACAATGCATGGCCACTGTACGAAACAGAACAGAGCTGCTCCGTTAGGTTATCACGGCTGTACCTCTTCACAGGAGCAGACTGCCTCATCCTTCTCCCACTGAGGAGCTGCGGCTTCACATCACAGATGTCTGGGATTAGTGGCCTTAACAACCAAGGGTTCATAGTCATTGGGGAGATACAAAGCAAAACCACAAATGAGATGCCCCTGACTCTGTCTGGAACGATTGTGCCCAATAAAATAGAAAGCTAAAGGTGTGAGGGGGGTGGAGGGCTATTGTTGAGCAATGGAAGCCACACGCACTGCTGGTGGGAGTGCAAAATGATCCAGCCACTGTGGAAAACAGTTTCACGTTTGCTCAAAAAATTGACTCAGCAATCTCAATCCTAGGTACATACTCAGAAAGAAAGAGTCTAGGTGCATACTTAGAAAGAGTGAAAGCAAGAATGCAAACTGAGTCATGTATACTAGGGTTCCGTATAGCACTTTTCCCGAGCCAGGAAGATGGGGAAAAAACCTGAAATATCCATCAACAGATGGGGTCTTATTACGTGTTATCACAAAGAGAAATGAACTCCTGATACACAGGCACAGCATGGATGTATCATATACTGAGTGAAGCAAAAAGCCAAATACTATAGACCTCACTTATATGTAATAAAAAATATATCGAAGCCAAAGATTATGAATGGTTACTAAGGGTGTAAGGAATATTGTTGCCTTCATCATCATCAAAAAAAAAATTTTTTTTCGAGATCTATCTTGAAGTACAATGCTATTTGGGATAGGATAATAGCTAAACAACTACAAGAAAGTCCAGTAGATACAAAAAGGAAGGAATATTGCTTGGGCAATAAACCATGGTGATAAAAGTGGAATTGGAGATCATGTGATAGAATTTTGCAAAACTTGCAAACTCTTTATTGCAAATACCTTTTCTCTACAACATAAATGGTAACTGAATACATGAAACTCACCAGGTGGAATACACAGAGATCAAGTTAGCTGCATTTCTGAGAAGAGAACCTGGGGAAGTTCAATATTAGCAGCCAGAATGAGGCCAGATCATCAGTTGCGGAGCAGATCATCAGTTGTGCTAAGTTCAGCTTGAAATGGAAGCAAATTAAAACAGTTCTATTTGCGCCAAAGATACAGTCTTAAGTATATTGAACCTGAATTTTGAGAACATCTCAAGAATAGTTATGAGGCATTGAGCAACAAATGACAGAAGACTTGCCAGACTGCAAGGTGACATCAAGGATTTTGTGTTAGACCAGTTTGACTAGAGAAGCAAATCCAGGAACACTCGTGTATATTAGAAAGAGCTTTATATCAAAGAGTAATGGTTTATTAAGAAAACACCCCAGTCCCGTCCAGATTCAGTCCATCAGTCAAATATTAGCCCATTATGTCAAATACCAGGCTATAAATTTCTCTTCAGACTCATGCAGCACATTCAATGATGCCAAATGCAGGAAAGTCACAAGCCAAATGGGTGGAAAGTCTTGTGGATCCAGTGGTAGTGGAAGCATCTCAGTGCGGACATGGTCGTCCACGTGCTTCCTCCAGCCCTCTGGGTATCTCAATAGCAGGAAAGGGAAGGAGGGGGGGAGAGAGAGAGTGAACTGTTTATCACCATTGTGCCTCCAACTGAGGTCATCAGGCTGTGTCCTGACAGGCTAAACTCCACCCCTTCACGCTTAATACCTTAAAGTTAACAGCAGATTATGTTACTACCAAAGACATTATATGTGAAAAAGAGAAAGAAACAAAAGATCAAAATGGATGCTCAAAGTAGAAGAAAATTTGAAACTTAGTCTTGAATGAGGAAGAGCTAAACAAATGAGAGAAATGCTGAAGTAAAAGAACTGAACAGAGAAATTCAAAGAGAAACTCAAGGAGACAAAGTAATATAATGAAATGTAAAAAAACTGCATTAAAAGGAGTGTGCTTAACATACCTCAAGCTGACACAACTGAAGAAAACATTCAAACCTCAAGTTACAATATTGAAAGATTCTATGGGGAAAATATTGACTGATCCAGGGAGCATCAAACAATGATGGGAGGAATATATAGATTCACTTTACCCAAAACCCACCCAAGCTCATTGCCATAAAGTCGATTCTGACTCCCTGGAACAAGGTGGAATAGTCCCCATGGGTTTCTGAGAGAGTAATTATTTTCTGGAGTAGAATGCCTCATCGGTCTCTCAGGATGGTTGGTGGTTTTGTATTACTGATCTTCAGGTTAGCAGCCCAGCGTTTAAACCATTCTGCCACCAGAGATGGTCAGTTATCAACTATTTCAAAAGGCAGCATAAGATCAGGAACCAATAGTGCCGAAGGAAGAAATCCAAGCTATATTGTAAGCATTCACCAAAAAAGGCTTCAAGTATCAGCTGATTTTTTTCATTAAGCTGATAAAGCACTGAAAGCACTGACTTGACTATTCCAAGATATTTTGAAGAAAACTACTTGACCAACCAACTAGAAGAGTTTCCTGTTTGTACCCCTTCCAAAGAAAGGTGACCCAACAGTATATAGAAATAATTGAACAATATCATTAATATGCAAATAAAAATTTGCTGAACAACCTTCAATACCAGTTGGGGCACTACATTGACAGAGAGCTTCCAGATTCAGAAGAGGATGTGGAACAAGGGGTATATTATGAATTTCAGATGGATCTTGCCTTGAAATCAGAGGATGCTAGACAGATGTTTACTTGTGTTTCATTAGTTATGCCAGGGTAATCAACTGTGTAGGCCATAATAAACTATAGACAGCCTTGAGAAGAATGGGAATTCCAGTGCACTTAATTATACTGATGCAGAACATGTACATGGATCAAGCGGCAGTTGTTTTAATAGAACATAGTTTAAAATCATAGTTTAAAATCAGAAAGGTATGGCAGTATTATATCCTATCTTATTCTATCTGTATGCTGAGCAAATCATCAGAGAAGCTGGACTATATGAAGAATATAACATTAGAATTGGAGGAAGACTTATGAAGAACCTGTGATGATACAACCTTCCTTGCTGAAAGAGAAAAGGACTTGAAGCACTTGTTAATGAAGATCAAGTTCTGGAATCTTTAGTATGAATTGCAACTCGATGTAAAGAAAACCCAAATATTCACAAGTGGATCAGTAGGCAACAACATCATGAAGAATGGAGCGAAGATAGAAGTTGTCTAGGATTTCATCTTGCTTAAAGCCAAAATCAATGATCATGAAAGCAGCTATCAGGCAAGCAAACAGTGGAGTGCCTTGCACAAATCTGCTGCACAAAACTTGTTTAAAATGTTGAACAGCAAGGGTGTCATGTTGAGGACTGAGGTGCACTCACCCAAGCCATGGTACTTTCAGTCACTGGACAAAGATTAAAGAAGACAGAAAAAAAAATTGATATAATTGAATTATCCTTTTGACAAAGATTAGTTAAGTGCTGTGTAGTATCAGAAGAACAAACAAATTTATCTTGGATAAAGTTCAGCCAGGGAAGATGGCAAGACTTTGTCTTACGTACTTTGGGCATGCTCTCAGGAGAGACAAATCCCTGAAGGACATAAAAAGGAAGGCCGTCGGTGAGGTGGATTGACAATCATTGTGAGGAGGATGCAAAACCAAGCAGCATTTCCTTCTGTCGTCAATACCTAGCTATGGACTAGAACCAACCCAGCAACACTCAACAACCGGGGTAACACAGGTGAGGAGGGAGGAGCCAAGAGGCATTCTTGTTTGGGTGAAATAGCGTGGTTGTGGTCTGGGGTGAAGACAGGCCGGCATACTGGTGGCACAACATGATAAACATACCCGGTGGTCACTGAGTTGTCAATGTGGAAGCAGTTGTATTGGTGAGTGTTTAGCTGTGAAAGTGTTCACCATAATTAAAAAAAAAAGAGATGTCAATTGCTCTACCCCTTTTCTTCATCACATTTCTCCTCATTGTCCTTCCTGTTTATAAAACCATCCTGTGTTGTTGTTAGTCACAGCACATAGATTCTAACCAAGCTGAGCCGTGTGACCGTACATGCGTCTTGAAGGTTTTCTAAGCAGTAATCTTAATGGGAGCAGATCGCCAGATCTTGTTCCACCAACGTTACATTGGCATTTGCATATCACGGTCACAAACTCAGACACCTGTGAGGTTCCTGCACAGGTCCTAAATGAGAGCGGCAGGCTGGTGGGAAAGCCCCCCCCCCTCCCCCCCCCCCCCCCCCCCAGCCCCAAGCTGGGACAAAGTAGGTTGCTATTGCTGCTAATCAGTCTGGCCAGATCCTGCCATTGAATCAAGGAAAGCACATCTGAATTAGTGCTTGTGAATCTCTAGACATGTAGATGTATTCCAGAAATATTTTTAAATGTAAGAATTACAACTGGGCCATGTGTCGCATGTAGGTCACCAGTGCTGCAGACCAAGACCCTTTGGACTGGAATTCACTCTGAGTCCTCTAGGTACTTTCTGATGGGTCAAGCGAACACCTTCTGTATTATTGGCCTGGTCTAACTAAACTTGGCCCAGAAATAGGGACACAGCTTTGAAATGTTACCTTATCTGCATGTTTTCAGAGGTCCTGCCTCAAGCAAACAGAGAACACCTTTAGCTGCTAACTGAAAAGTTGACAATTAGAGTCTATCCAGAAGCACCTCGTGAGAAAGACCTGGAGATCAACTTCTGCAGAAGCAGCCATTGAAATTGTGATAGAGCCCATGCCTCCTCTGACACCTGAGCCCCCATCAGTCAGAGACAACTCAGCTATAAGTCGTTCCTGACTGGAATATCTGCAGTGGCTGTCCTTCTGCCCTTTTCCCTTGCTGTATCTACATTTGCTTGGTGGCGTAGATCTTTCTAGACCTGTGGGGCCCTCTGGCCCTGACTCACACCTCACTTCTGCCAGCACAGTGGGAGACTTGATTTCGTCACCTAAGATAAGCCTCCTACTCTAGTCCTTTGAAGTTTGATTCTGAACTAACCATCTTAATGATGAAAAATACTTGAAAACATTTTGCTTGCCTCCCTAAGTTGATGGCAGGTTTTTAGAGAAGGGAGGTCATTCTCTCTCCTTCCCCCTCCCTTGCTCCCTCTCTTTCCCTCTCCCTCCCCCTCCCCCTCTCCTTGTACCTGTCTCTGCCCCTCTCCCTCTCTCTCTCACCTTCCCTTGTCCTCACCCTCACCCTCTCCTTCTCTTTTCTGGTACATCCCAGGCCTCTTACATAACATTGTGTCTTTCTGTGGGATCTTATCAACTCTCTTTGGTCTTTTCTCAGTACGGAAGAACCCCTCTCCATCTGGCAGCCAACAACGGGATTCTGGATGTGGTCCGGTTCCTTTGTCTCTCTGGTGCCAACGTGGAAGCCCTCACTTCTGTGAGTATAGCCAGAATACTTTTGTGGGGAAAAAACACTCAAAAGGCTGTCGTGGCTGCAGGGCAGGAGGGATATGGTATTGCTTGGCAACCATGTTTTAGCTGCCTTCTACAACTGGCAGGCTGCTAGCAACTCCTCCACAGCAGTTACATAAACATTTGCCCACACAAACCCAGTTTAATATCTAGTTAATGTTTCATCTTCTCTCTGTTCTGCGGGCTTTGCTCTGCAGGAACCCTGCAGTTTCCCACTGACCTCTCGGTTTCCCTTGTTACACAACAGTGCCTCTGCATTCTTTATTAACTGTGTGTGTTTTCTGTTCCTAAATGCCTCTGCCCGACTCCAGGACACTGAGGGCGTCTGCCTGCTTTAAGGGGAACAGCTGGGGTGGTTCTTGTTGTATGGGGAACAATGTTCAGATTTGCTGCAAGGACCAGTGGCCTTGCTCGCACTTGGCACAAGAGCTGCTCTTTCTTGATAAAGAAGCCCAGCTTTGCTGTGCAGGGTGTGGAATAAGTTGAAATCTTATGTCTTCAGTTCCCCTTAACTCCCACCCCCCACCCCCATCTTGGAAGCCCCTACAGAAAAAATGCTCTGAGTTGCATTCCTTGGAATACTCAACAGACAGAAGGGTGGCTAATAAGACAAGGTTGCTGGGTTTTGTTGTTTGTTTGTTTGGGGTGGGGGTGGGAGGGGGTCCTGCCATGAATAATATACTTTTAGTGTTTCTGACCCAGCCATGGGCTTATCCTGACTAGAACTTCCTGACTAGAGTCTTTTTAATTTTTTTTTTAATTAGTAGATCATTTTATTGGGGGTTCTTACAGTTTTTATAACAACCCATAAACCAATTGTACAAAGCATATATTTTTAAATTAAATATTTGTATTGAGACTCTTATATCACTTATCACAATCCATACAACCACCCATTGTGTCAAGTACATATGCTGCCATCATCATTTTCAAAGCATTTTTTTCTACTTGAGTCTTTTATATCAGCTCATTTTCCCCCCTCCTTCCTTTGCCCTCCCTCCCTCCTGGACATTTGAGAAGTTATAGATTATTATTTTCATATCTTACATCATCCTCCATCGGCCTTCACTCACTTTTCTTTTGTTCATTCCCCTGGGAGGGGGTTATATGTCAATCCTTGTGATCAGTTCCCCATTTCTTCCCCCACCTTTCCCTTATCCTCTTGGTTTCTCTATTCTCATTATTGGCCCTGAGGGGCTTATCTATCCTGGATTCTCTATGTTGCAAGTTCTTATCTGTAGCAGTGTGCATACTCTGGTCTAATCCGATTTGTAAGGTAGAATTGAGGTCGTGGTACAGGGGGAAGGAAGCATTAAGGAACTAAAGGAAAGTTGTGTGTTTCATCAGTGCTACACTGCATCCTGACTGGCTTATTTCTTCCTTGTGACTATTCTTTGAGGGAATGTCCAATTGTGTACAGATTGGCTTTGGGTCTTGTGGCAGTCACTGATCTGTGTCAGTTTCAGCACTGGGAGTGTAGTCTAGCCTGTCAGTCTGGAGCTAGCCAGTGAGAACTCTGTGTGGGTGTGGTGTTCTCCTGAGAATTCTGGGAAATCTCAAGATATTTCCCCCATGGAAGTGAGAGACTTTCAACTCAGTTCCTTGGAGATGCGCAACTGACAAGATGGCAGCGTAGACCCTGAGTCCTAGGAACTGGAGGAGCCAAGGGAGAAGCCACATGGACTTACCCTGATGGAACCAGAACCCTGAAGCTGGAAAAACCAGAGAAACGCCTGCCAGCACTGAGATGCTTCTATCACCAATGGATCCTGCTGATGGACCCTGAGCCCTGAAAACAATATGCCATAGGGAGACCCCTGCCAATGCTGTAATGCTTCTACTGCCACTGGGTACGCAAGACTCTGCACGCACCCATTGGCCTGTGATTGTCATGGTATCATTGCACGTGCTTCATGAGTCAGAAGGAGACTTTACAGACTGGTATCAGACATATGGGCTATATCAGACTTATGACCTTGGACTGGACTGGGTTAGGATGCTTTCTCAGTGTTCCATTCCTCTTGAATATAAACCTTTCCCACATATGCATGTTTATGAATTTGTTTCTCTAGTCTACCCGGGCTAACACAGGTGTCCACTCCATGCCACCTCACCCCACCCTTCTCTGGCCCTTAATCTTGGATATGATTTTGTTCTGGGTCTTAGATGCCTGATACATGATCCCATTGACACTTAGTGATCACGCAGAGTGGTGTGGTGTGGTGATCACGCATCTTCCATGTGGGCTTTCTTGCTTCTGAGCCAGATGGTTGCTTGTTTATCTTCAAGCCTTTAA